>CAXKVX010000778.1:7500-298355 GCA_964058865.1 Eleocharis quinqueflora
GATTGGAAACACTTCTCATAGAAGTATACGTGCTTTGTGGTGTATTCTTGAATTGTTATCACCCATAAATTAAGTACTTTGAATAGAAACACTTCTCATAGAAGCATAAATGATTTGTGGTGTTTTCTTGAATGGTTATCACCCATAAATGAGGTACTATGATTAGAAGCACATCTAATGGAAGAACAAGTGCTTTGTGGTGTTTTCTTGGATGGTTATCTCCCATAAAGGAAGTACTTTGAATTGAAACACTTCTCATCGAAGCATAAATGGTTTGTGGTGTTTTCTTGATTGGTTACCACCCGTAAATTAAAGCACTCAGATTAGAAACACTTCTCATAGAAGTATATGTGCTTTCTGGTGTTTTCTTGAATGGTTATGAGCCGTAAATGAAGTACTTTAAATAGAAACACTCCTAATAGAAGCATAAATGGTTTGTGGTGTTTTCTTGATTGGTTACCACCTTTAAATGAAATACTATGATTTGAAACACTTCTAATAGAAGTATAAGTGCTTTGTGGTGTTTTCTTGAATGGTTATGACCCATAAATTAAGTACTTTAATTGGAAACACGTCTCATAGAAGCATAAATGGTTTGGGGTGTTTTATTGATTGGTTACCACCTTTAAAAGAAGTAATATGATTAGAAACAGTTCTAATAGAAGTATAAGTGCTTTGTGGTGTTTTCTTGAATGGTTATCACCCATAAAGGAAGTACTTTGATTAGAAACACTTCTCATCGAAGCATAAATTGTTTGTGGTGTTTTCTTGATTGGTTAACACCCATAAATGAAGTACTATGATTAGAAACAGTTCTAATAGAAGTATAAGTGCTTTGGAGTAATTTCTTGAATGGTTATCACCCATAAATAAAGTACTTTGATTAGAAACACTTCTCATAGAAGCATAACTGGTTTGTGGTGTTTTCCTGATTGGTTACCACCTTTAAATGAAGTACTATGGTTAGAAACAATTCTAATAGAAGTATAAGTGCTTTGTGGTGTTTTCTTGAATGGTTATCACCCATAAAGGAAGTACTTTGATTAGAAACACTTCTCTTTGAAGCATAATTGGTTTGTGGTGTTTTCTTGATTGGTTACCACCGAAAAATGAAGTACATAGATTAGAAACAGTTCTCATAGAAGTATAAGTGTTTTCGGGTGTTTTTTTGAATGGTTATCACCCGTAAATGAAGTACTTTGAAAAGAAACACCCCTAATAGAAGTATAAATGGTTGGTGGTGTTTTCTTGATTGGTTACCACCCATAAATGAAGTACTATGATTAGAAACACTTCTAATAGATGTATTAGGGCTTTGTGGTGCTTTCTTGAATGGTTATCATCCATAAATGAAGTTCTTTGATTAGAAACACATCTCATGGAAGCATAAATGCTGAGTGGTGTTTTCTTGAATGGTTATCACCCATAAATGAAGTACTTTGAATAGTAACACTCCTAATAGAAGTATAAATGGTTTGTGGTGTTTTCTTGATTGGTTACCACCCATAAATAAGTACTATGATTATAAACACTTCTAGAAGAAGTACAAGTGCTTAGTGGTGTTTTCATGAATGGTTATCACCCATAAATGAAGTACTTTGATTAGAAACACTTCTCATAGAAGCATAAATGGTTTGTGGTGTTTTCATGATTGGTTACCAGCCATAAATGAAGTATTATGATTAGAAACACTTCTAATAGATGTATTAGTGTTTTGTGGTGGTTTCTTGAATGGTTATCACCTATAAATGAAGTAATTTGATTAGAAACCCTCCTCATAGAAGCATAAATGCTTTGTGGTTTATTCTTGATTGGTTATCACCTATAAATTAAGTTTTCTGATAAGAAACACTTCTCATAGAAGTATAAGTGCTTTCTGTTGTTTTCTTGATTGGTTATCACCCGTAAATGAAGTACTTTGAATAGAAACACTCCTAAGAGAAGTATAAATGGTTTGTGGTGTTTTCTTGATTGATTACCATCCATAAATGCAGAACTCTGATTAGAAACACTTCTCATACAAGTATCAATGTTTTGTGGACTTTTCTTGAATGGTTATCACCCATAAATGAAGTACTTTGATTAGAAACACTTCTCATCGAAGCATAAATGGTTTGTGGTGTTTTCATGATTGGTTACCAGCCATAAATGAAGTACTATGATTAGAAACACTTCTAATAGATGTATTAGTGCTTTGTGGTGTTTTCATGAATAATTATCACCCACAAATGAAGTACTTTGACTAGAAACACTTCTCACAGAAGCATAAATGTTTGTGGTGTTTTTTTGATTGATTACCACATATAAATGAAGTACTATGATTAGAAACACTTCTAATAAATGTATTAGTGCTTTGTGGTGTTTTCATGAATAATTATCACCCATAAATGAAATAATTTATTTAGAAACACTTCTCATAGAAGTATAAATGCTTTGTGATGTTTTCTTGAATGGTTATCACACATAAATGAAATACATTGATTACAAACACATCTCAACGAAGTATAATTGCTTTGTGGCGTTTTCATGATTGGTTACCACTCATAAATGAAGTACTCTGATTCGAAACACTTCTGATAGAAGTATACGTGCTTTGTGGTGTATTCTTGAATTGTTATCACCCATAAATTAAGTACTTTCAATAGAAACACTTCTCATAGAAGCATAAATGATTTGTGGTGTTTTCTTGAATGGTTATCACCCATAAATGAATTACTATGATTAGAAACACTACTAATAGAAGTACAAGTGCTTTGTGGTGTTTTCTTGAATGGTTATCTCCCATAAAGGATGTACTTTGAATTGAAACCCTTCTCATCGAAGCATAAATGGTTTGTGGTGTTTTCTTGATTGGTTACCACCCATAAATTAAAGTACTCAAATTAGAAACACTTCTCATAGAAGTATATGTGATTTCTGGTGTTTTCTTGAATGGTTATCACCCGTAAATAAAGTACTTTAAATAGAAACACTCCTATTACAAGCATAAATTGTTTGTGGTGTTTTCTTGATTGGTTAACACCCATAAATGAAGTAATATGATTAGAAACACTTCTCATATAAGTATAAGTGTTTTGTGGTGCTTTCCTGAATGGTTATCATGCAAAAATGAAGTACTTTGATTAGAAACTCATCTCATAGAAGCATAAATGCTGAGTGGTGTTTTCTTGAATGGTTATCACCCATAAATGAAGTACTTCGAATAGAAACACTCCTAATAGAAGTATAAATAGTTTGTGGTGTTTTCTGGATTGGTTACCACCCATAAATGAAGTACTATGATTATAAACACTTCTAGAAGAAGTACAAGTGCTTTGTGGTGTTTTCATGAATGGTTATCACCCATAAATGAAGTAGTTAGATTAGAAACACTTCTCATCGAAGTATAAATGCTTTGTGGCGTTTTCATGATTTGTTACCACTCCTAAATAAAGTACTCTGATTGGAAACACTTCTCATAGAAGTATACGTGCTTTGTGGTGTATTCTTGAATTGTTATCACCCATAAATTAAGTACTTTGAATAGAAACACTTCTCATAGAAGCATAAATGATTTGTGGTGTTTTCTTGAATGGTTATCACCCATAAATGAGGTACTATGATTAGAAGCACATCTAATGGAAGAACAAGTGCTTTGTGGTGTTTTCTTGGATGGTTATCTCCCATAAAGGAAGTACTTTGAATTGAAACACTTCTCATCGAAGCATAAATGGTTTGTGGTGTTTTCTTGATTGGTTACCACCCGTAAATTAAAGTACTCAGATTAGAAACACTTCTCATAGAAGTATATGTGCTTTCTGGTGTTTTCTTGAATGGTTATGAGCCGTAAATGAAGTACTTTAAATAGAAACACTCCTAATAGAAGCATAAATGGTTTGTGGTGTTTTCTTGATTGGTTACCACCTTTAAATGAAATACTATGATTTGAAACACTTCTAATAGAAGTATAAGTGCTTTGTGGTGTTTTCTTGAATGGTTATGACCCATAAATTAAGTACTTTAATTGGAAACACGTCTCATAGAAGCATAAATGGTTTGGGGTGTTTTCTTGATTGGTTACCACCTTTAAAAGAAGTAATATGATTAGAAACAGTTCTAATAGAAGTATAAGTGCTTTGTGGTGTTTTCTTGAATGGTTATCACCCATAAAGGAAGTACTTTGATTAGAAACACTTCTCATCGAAGCATAAATTGTTTGTGGTGTTTTCTTGATTGGTTAACACCCATAAATGAAGTACTATGATTAGAAACAGTTCTAATAGAAGTATAAGTGCTTTGGAGTAATTTCTTGAATGGTTATCACCCATAAATAAAGTACTTTGATTAGAAACACTTCTCATAGAAGCATAACTGGTTTGTGGTGTTTTCCTGATTGGTTACCACCTTTAAATGAAGTACTATGGTTAGAAACAATTCTAATAGAAGTATAAGTGCTTTGTGGTGTTTTCTTGAATGGTTATCACCCATAAAGGAAGTACTTTGATTAGAAACACTTCTCATTGAAGCATAATTGGTTTGTGGTGTTTTCTTGATTGGTTACCACCGAAAAATGAAGTACATAGATTAGAAACAGTTCTCATAGAAGTATAAGTGTTTTCGGGTGTTTTTTTGAATGGTTATCACCCGTAAATGAAGTACTTTGAAAAGAAACACCCCTAATAGAAGTATAAATGGTTGGTGGTGTTTTCTTGATTGGTTACCACCCATAAATGAAGTACTATGATTAGAAACACTTCTAATAGATGTATTAGGGCTTTGTGGTGCTTTCTTGAATGGTTATCATCCATAAATGAAGTTCTTTGATTAGAAACACATCTCATGGAAGCATAAATGCTGAGTGGTGTTTTCTTGAATGGTTATCACCCATAAATGAAGTACTTTGAATAGTAACACTCCTAATAGAAGTATAAATGGTTTGTGGTGTTTTCTTGATTGGTTACCACCCATAAATAAGTACTATGATTATAAACACTTCTAGAAGAAGTACAAGTGCTTAGTGGTGTTTTCATGAATGGTTATCACCCATAAATGAAGTACTTTGATTAGAAACACTTCTCATAGAAGCATAAATGGTTTGTGGTGTTTTCATGATTGGTTACCAGCCATAAATGAAGTATTATGATTAGAAACACTTCTAATAGATGTATTAGTGTTTTGTGGTGGTTTCTTGAATGGTTATCACCTATAAATGAAGTAATTTGATTAGAAACACTCCTCATAGAAGCATAAATGCTTTGTGGTTTATTCTTGATTGGTTATCACCTATAAATTAAGTTTTCTGATAAGAAACACTTCTCATAGAAGTATAAGTGCTTTCTGTTGTTTTCTTGATTGGTTATCACCCGTAAATGAAGTACTTTGAATAGAAACACTCCTAAGAGAAGTATAAATGGTTTGTGGTGTTTTCTTGATTGATTACCATCCATAAATGCAGAACTCTGATTAGAAACACTTCTCATACAAGTATCAATGTTTTGTGGACTTTTCTTGAATGGTTATCACCCATAAATGAAGTACTTTGATTAGAAACACTTCTCATCGAAGCATAAATGGTTTGTGGTGTTTTCATGATTGGTTACCAGCCATAAATGAAGTACTATGATTAGAAACACTTCTAATAGATGTATTAGTGCTTTGTGGTGTTTTCATGAATAATTATCACCCACAAATGAAGTACTTTGACTAGAAACACTTCTCACAGAAGCATAAATGTTTGTGGTGTTTTTTTGATTGATTACCACATATAAATGAAGTACTATGATTAGAAACACTTCTAATAAATGTATTAGTGCTTTGTGGTGTTTTCATGAATAATTATCACCCATAAATGAAATAATTTATTTAGAAACACTTCTCATAGAAGTATAAATGCTTTGTGATGTTTTCTTGAATGGTTATCACACATAAATGAAATACATTGATTACAAACACATCTCAACGAAGTATAATTGCTTTGTGGCGTTTTCATGATTGGTTACCACTCATAAATGAAGTACTCTGATTCGAAACACTTCTGATAGAAGTATACGTGCTTTGTGGTGTATTCTTGAATTGTTATCACCCATAAATTAAGTACTTTGAATAGAAACACTTCTCATAGAAGCATAAATGATTTGTGGTGTTTTCTTGAATGGTTATCACCCATAAATGAATTACTATGATTAGAAACACTACTAATAGAAGTACAAGTGCTTTGTGGTGTTTTCTTGAATGGTTATCTCCCATAAAGGATGTACTTTGAATTGAAACCCTTCTCATCGAAGCATAAATGGTTTGTGGTGTTTTCTTGATTGGTTACCACCCATAAATTAAAGTACTCAAATTAGAAACACTTCTCATAGAAGTATATGTGATTTCTGGTGTTTTCTTGAATGGTTATCACCCGTAAATAAAGTACTTTAAATAGAAACACTCCTATTACAAGCATAAATTGTTTGTGGTGTTTTCTTGATTGGTTAACACCCATAAATGAAGTAATATGATTAGAAACACTTCTCATATAAGTATAAGTGTTTTGTGGTGCTTTCCTGAATGGTTATCATGCAAAAATGAAGTACTTTGATTAGAAACTCATCTCATAGAAGCATAAATGCTGAGTGGTGTTTTCTTGAATGGTTATCACCCATAAATGAAGTACTTCGAATAGAAACACTCCTAATAGAAGTATAAATAGTTTGTGGTGTTTTCTGGATTGGTTACCACCCATAAATGAAGTACTATGATTATAAACACTTCTAGAAGAAGTACAAGTGCTTTGTGGTGTTTTCATGAATGGTTATCACCCATAAATGAAGTAGTTAGATTAGAAACACTTCTCATCGAAGTATAAATGCTTTGTGGCGTTTTCATGATTTGTTACCACTCCTAAATAAAGTACTCTGATTGGAAACACTTCTCATAGAAGTATACGTGCTTTGTGGTGTATTCTTGAATTGTTATCACCCATAAATTAAGTACTTTGAATAGAAACACTTCTCATAGAAGCATAAATGATTTGTGGTGTTTTCTTGAATGGTTATCACCCATAAATGAGGTACTATGATTAGAAGCACATCTAATGGAAGAACAAGTGCTTTGTGGTGTTTTCTTGGATGGTTATCTCCCATAAAGGAAGTACTTTGAATTGAAACACTTCTCATCGAAGCATAAATGGTTTGTGGTGTTTTCTTGATTGGTTACCACCCGTAAATTAAAGTACTCAGATTAGAAACACTTCTCATAGAAGTATATGTGCTTTCTGGTGTTTTCTTGAATGGTTATGAGCCGTAAATGAAGTACTTTAAATAGAAACACTCCTAATAGAAGCATAAATGGTTTGTGGTGTTTTCTTGATTGGTTACCACCTTTAAATGAAATACTATGATTTGAAACACTTCTAATAGAAGTATAAGTGCTTTGTGGTGTTTTCTTGAATGGTTATGACCCATAAATTAAGTACTTTAATTGGAAACACGTCTCATAGAAGCATAAATGGTTTGGGGTGTTTTCTTGATTGGTTACCACCTTTAAAAGAAGTAATATGATTAGAAACAGTTCTAATAGAAGTATAAGTGCTTTGTGGTGTTTTCTTGAATGGTTATCACCCATAAAGGAAGTACTTTGATTAGAAACACTTCTCATCGAAGCATAAATTGTTTGTGGTGTTTTCTTGATTGGTTAACACCCATAAATGAAGTACTATGATTAGAAACAGTTCTAATAGAAGTATAAGTGCTTTGGAGTAATTTCTTGAATGGTTATCACCCATAAATAAAGTACTTTGATTAGAAACACTTCTCATAGAAGCATAACTGGTTTGTGGTGTTTTCCTGATTGGTTACCACCTTTAAATGAAGTACTATGGTTAGAAACAATTCTAATAGAAGTATAAGTGCTTTGTGGTGTTTTCTTGAATGGTTATCACCCATAAAGGAAGTACTTTGATTAGAAACACTTCTCATTGAAGCATAATTGGTTTGTGGTGTTTTCTTGATTGGTTACCACCGAAAAATGAAGTACATAGATTAGAAACAGTTCTCATAGAAGTATAAGTGTTTTCGGGTGTTTTTTTGAATGGTTATCACCCGTAAATGAAGTACTTTGAAAAGAAACACCCCTAATAGAAGTATAAATGGTTGGTGGTGTTTTCTTGATTGGTTACCACCCATAAATGAAGTACTATGATTAGAAACACTTCTAATAGATGTATTAGGGCTTTGTGGTGCTTTCTTGAATGGTTATCATCCATAAATGAAGTTCTTTGATTAGAAACACATCTCATGGAAGCATAAATGCTGAGTGGTGTTTTCTTGAATGGTTATCACCCATAAATGAAGTACTTTGAATAGTAACACTCCTAATAGAAGTATAAATGGTTTGTGGTGTTTTCTTGATTGGTTACCACCCATAAATAAGTACTATGATTATAAACACTTCTAGAAGAAGTACAAGTGCTTAGTGGTGTTTTCATGAATGGTTATCACCCATAAATGAAGTACTTTGATTAGAAACACTTCTCATAGAAGCATAAATGGTTTGTGGTGTTTTCATGATTGGTTACCAGCCATAAATGAAGTATTATGATTAGAAACACTTCTAATAGATGTATTAGTGTTTTGTGGTGGTTTCTTGAATGGTTATCACCTATAAATGAAGTAATTTGATTAGAAACACTCCTCATAGAAGCATAAATGCTTTGTGGTTTATTCTTGATTGGTTATCACCTATAAATTAAGTTTTCTGATAAGAAACACTTCTCATAGAAGTATAAGTGCTTTCTGTTGTTTTCTTGATTGGTTATCACCCGTAAATGAAGTACTTTGAATAGAAACACTCCTAAGAGAAGTATAAATGGTTTGTGGTGTTTTCTTGATTGATTACCATCCATAAATGCAGAACTCTGATTAGAAACACTTCTCATACAAGTATCAATGTTTTGTGGACTTTTCTTGAATGGTTATCACCCATAAATGAAGTACTTTGATTAGAAACACTTCTCATCGAAGCATAAATGGTTTGTGGTGTTTTCATGATTGGTTACCAGCCATAAATGAAGTACTATGATTAGAAACACTTCTAATAGATGTATTAGTGCTTTGTGGTGTTTTCATGAATAATTATCACCCACAAATGAAGTACTTTGACTAGAAACACTTCTCACAGAAGCATAAATGTTTGTGGTGTTTTTTTGATTGATTACCACATATAAATGAAGTACTATGATTAGAAACACTTCTAATAAATGTATTAGTGCTTTGTGGTGTTTTCATGAATAATTATCACCCATAAATGAAATAATTTATTTAGAAACACTTCTCATAGAAGTATAAATGCTTTGTGATGTTTTCTTGAATGGTTATCACACATAAATGAAAAACATTGATTACAAACACATCTCAACGAAGTATAATTGCTTTGTGGCGTTTTCATGATTGGTTACCACTCATAAATGAAGTACTCTGATTCGAAACACTTCTGATAGAAGTATACGTGCTTTGTGGTGTATTCTTGAATTGTTATCACCCATAAATTAAGTACTTTGAATAGAAACACTTCTCATAGAAGCATAAATGATTTGTGGTGTTTTCTTGAATGGTTATCACCCATAAATGAATTACTATGATTAGAAACACTACTAATAGAAGTACAAGTGCTTTGTGGTGTTTTCTTGAATGGTTATCTCCCATAAAGGATGTACTTTGAATTGAAACCCTTCTCATCGAAGCATAAATGGTTTGTGGTGTTTTCTTGATTGGTTACCACCCATAAATTAAAGTACTCAAATTAGAAACACTTCTCATAGAAGTATATGTGATTTCTGGTGTTTTCTTGAATGATTATCACCCGTAAATAAAGTACTTTAAATAGAAACACTCCTATTACAAGCATAAATTGTTTGTGGTGTTTTCTTGATTGGTTAACACCCATAAATGAAGTAATATGATTAGAAACACTTCTCATATAAGTATAAGTGCTTTGTGGTGCTTTCCTGAATGGTTATCATGCAAAAATGAAGTACTTTGATTAGAAACTCATCTCATAGAAGCATAAATGCTGAGTGGTGTTTTCTTGAATAGTTATCACCCATAAATGAAGTACTTCGAATAGAAACACTCCTAATAGAAGTATAAATAGTTTGTGGTGTTTTCTGGATTGGTTACCACCCATAAATGAAGTACTATGACTATAAACACTTCTAGAAGAAGTACAAGTGCTTTGTGGTGTTTTCATGAATGGTTATCACCCATAAATGAAGTAGTTAGATTAGAAACACTTCTCATCGAAGTATAAATGCTTTGTGGCGTTTTCATGATTTGTTACCACTCATAAATAAAGTACTCTGATTGGAAACACTTCTCATAGAAGTATACGTGCTTTGTGGTGTATTCTTGAATTGTTATCACCCATAAATTAAGTACTTTGAATAGAAACACTTCTCATAGAAGCATAAATGATTTGTGGTGTTTTCTTGAATGGTTATCACCCATAAATGAAGTACTATGATTAGAAGCACATCTAATGGAAGAAGAAGTGCTTTGTGGTGTTTTCTTGAATGGTTATCTCCCATAAAGGAAGTACTTTGAATTGAAACACTTCTCATCGAAGCATAAATGGTTTGTGGTGTTTTCTTGATTGGTTACCACCCGTAAATTAAAGTACTCAGATTAGAAACACTTCTCATAGAAGTATATGTGCTTTCTGGTGTTTTCTTGAATGGTTATGAGCCGTAAATGAAGTACTTTAAATAGAAACACTCCTAATAGAAGCTTAAATGGTTTGTGGTGTTTTCTTGATTGGTTACCACCTTTAAATGAAATACTATGATTTGAAACACTTCTAATAGAAGTATAAGTGCTTTGTGGTGTTTTCTTGAATGGTTATCACCCATAAAGGAAGTACTTTGATTAGAAACACTTCTCATTGAAGCATAAATGGTTTGTGGTGTTTTCTTGATTGGTTACCACCGAAAAATGAAGTACATAGATTAGAAACAGTTCTCATAGAAGTATAATTGTTTTCGGGTGTTTTTTTGAATGGTTATCACCCGTAAATGAAGTACTTTGAAAAGAAACACCCCTAATAGAAGTATAAATGGTTGGTGGTGTTTTCTTGATTGGTTACCACCCATAAATGAAGTACTATGATTAGAAACACTTCTAATAGATGTATTAGGGCTTTGTGGTGCTTTCTTGAATGGTTATCATCCATAAATGAAGTTCTTTGATTAGAAACACATCTCATGGAAGCATAAATGCTGAGTGGTGTTTTCTTGAATGGTTATCACCCATAAATGAAGTACTTTGAATAGTAACACTCCTAATAGAAGTATAAATGGTTTGTGGTGTTTTCTTGATTGGTTACCACCCATAAATGAAGTACTATGATTATAAACACTTCTAGAAGAAGTACAAGTGCTTAGTGGTGTTTTCATGAATGGTTATCACCCATAAATGAAGTACTTTGATTAGAAACACTTCTCATAGAAGCATAAATGGTTTGTGGTGTTTTCATGATTGGTTACCAGCCATAAATGAAGTATTATGATTAGAAACACTTCTAATAGATGTATTAGTGCTTTGTGGTGGTTTCTTGAATGGTTATCACCTATAAATGAAGTAATTTGATTAGAAACACTCCTCATAGAAGCATAAATGCTTTGTGGTTTATTCTTGATTGGTTACCACCTATAAATTAAGTTTTCTGATAAGAAACACTTCTCATAGAAGTATAAGTGCTTTCTGTTGTTTTCTTGATTGGTTATCACCCGTAAATGAAGTACTTTGAATAGAAACACTCCTAAGAGAAGTATAAATGGTTTGTGGTGTTTTCTTGATTGATTACCATCCATAAATGCAGAACTCTGATTAGAAACACTTCTCATACAAGTATCAATGTTTTGTGGACTTTTCTTGAATGGTTATCACCCATAAATGAAGTACTTTGATTAGAAACACTTCTCATCGAAGCATAAATGGTTTGTGGTGTTTTCATGATTGGTTACCAGCCATAAATGAAGTACTATGATTAGAAACACTTCTAATAGATGTATTAGTGCTTTGTGGTGTTTTCATGAATAATTATCACCCACAAATGAAGTACTTTGACTAGAAACACTTCTCACAGAAGCATAAATGTTTGTGGTGTTTTCTTGATTGATTACCACATATAAATGAAGTACTATGATTAGAAACACTTCTAATAAATGTATTAGTGCTTTGTGGTGTTTTCATGAATAATTATCACCCATAAATGAAATAATTTATTTAGAAACACTTCTCATAGAAGTATAAATGCTTTGTGATGTTTTCTTGAATGGTTATCACACATAAATGAAATACATTGATTACAAACACATCTCAACGAAGTATAATTGCTTTGTGGCGTTTTCATGATTGGTTACCACTCATAAATGAAGTACTCTGATTCGAAACACTTCTGATAGAAGTATACGTGCTTTGTGGTGTATTCTTGAATTGTTATCACCCATAAATTAAGTACTTTGAATAGAAACACTTCTCATAGAAGCATAAATGATTTGTGGTGTTTTCTTGAATGGTTATCACCCATAAATGAATTACTATGATTAGAAACACTACTAATAGAAGTACAAGTGCTTTGTGGTGTTTTCTTGAATGGTTATCTCCCATAAAGGATGTACTTTGAATTGAAACCCTTCTCATCGAAGCATAAATGGTTTGTGGTGTTTTCTTGATTGGTTACCACCCATAAATTAAAGTACTCAAATTAGAAACACTTCTCATAGAAGTATATGTGATTTCTGGTGTTTTCTTGAATGATTATCACCCGTAAATAAAGTACTTTAAATAGAAACACTCCTATTACAAGCATAAATTGTTTGTGGTGTTTTCTTGATTGGTTAACACCCATAAATGAAGTAATATGATTAGAAAAACTTCTCATATAAGTATAAGTGCTTTGTGGTGCTTTCCTGAATGGTTATCATGCAAAAATGAAGTACTTTGATTAGAAACTCATCTCATAGAAGCATAAATGCTGAGTGGTGTTTTCTTGAATGGTTATCACCCATAAATGAAGTACTTCGAATAGAAACACTCCTAATAGAAGTATAAATAGTTTGTGGTGTTTTCTGGATTGGTTACCACCCATAAATGAAGTACTATGATTATAAACACTTCTAGAAGAAGTACAAGTGCTTTGTGGTGTTTTCATGAATGGTTATCACCCATAAATGAAGTAGTTAGATTAGAAACACTTCTCATCGAAGTATAAATGCTTTGTGGCGTTTTCATGATTTGTTACCACTCATAAATAAAGTACTCTGATTGGAAACACTTCTCATAGAAGTATACGTGCTTTGTGGTGTATTCTTGAATTGTTATCACCCATAAATTAAGTACTTTGAATAGAAACACTTCTCATAGAAGCATAAATGATTTGTGGTGTTTTCTTGAATGGTTATCACCCATAAATGAAGTACTATGATTAGAAGCACATCTAATGGAAGAACAAGTGCTTTGTGGTGTTTTCTTGAATGGTTATCTCCCATAAAGGAAGTACTTTGAATTGAAACACTTCTCATCGAAGCATAAATGGTTTGTGGTGTTTTCTTGATTGGTTACCACCCGTAAATTAAAGTACTCAGATTAGAAACACTTCTCATAGAAGTATATGTGCTTTCTGGTGTTTTCTTGAATGGTTATGAGCCGTAAATGAAGTACTTTAAATAGAAACACTCCTAATAGAAGCATAAATGGTTTGTGGTGTTTTCTTGATTGGTTACCACCTTTAAATGAAATACTATGATTTGAAACACTTCTAATAGAAGTATAAGTGCTTTGTGGTGTTTTCTTGAATGGTTATCACCCATAAAGGAAGTACTTTGATTAGAAACACTTCTCATTGAAGCATAAATGGTTTGTGGTGTTTTCTTGATTGGTTACCACCGAAAATTGAAGTACATAGATTAGAAACAGTTCTCATAGAAGTATAAGTGTTTTCGGGTGTTTTTTTGAATGGTTATCACCCGTAAATGAAGTACTTTGAAAAGAAACACCCCTAATAGAAGTATAAATGGTTGGTGGTGTTTTCTTGATTGGTTACCACCCATAAATGAAGTACTATGATTAGAAACACTTCTAATAGATGTATTAGGGCTTTGTGGTGCTTTCTTGCATGGTTATCATCCATAAATGAAGTTCTTTGATTAGAAACACATCTCATGGAAGCATAAATGCTGAGTGGTGTTTTCTTGAATGGTTATCACCCATAAATGAAGTACTTTGAATAGTAACACTCCTAATAGAAGTATAAATGGTTTGTGGTGTTTTATTGATTGGTTACCACCCATAAATGAAGTACTATGATTATAAACACTTCTAGAAGAAGTACAAGTGCTTAGTGGTGTTTTCATGAATGGTTATCACCCATAAATGAAGTACTTTGATTAGAAACACTTCTCATAGAAGCATAAATGGTTTGTGGTGTTTTCATGATTGGTTACCAGCCATAAATGAAGTATTATGATTAGAAACACTTCTAATAGATGTATTAGTGCTTTGTGGTGGTTTCTTGAATGGTTATCACCTATAAATGAAGTAATTTGATTAGAAACACTCCTCATAGAAGCATAAATGCTTTGTGGTTTATTCTTGATTGGTTACCACCTATAAATTAAGTTTTCTGATAAGAAACACTTCTCATAGAAGTATAAGTGCTTTCTGTTGTTTTCTTGATTGGTTATCACCCGTAAATGAAGTACTTTGAATAGAAACACTCCTAAGAGAAGTATAAATGGTTTGTGGTGTTTTCTTGATTGATTACCATCCATAAATGCAGAACTCTGATTAGAAACACTTCTCATACAAGTATCAATGTTTTGTGGACTTTTCTTGAATGGTTATCACTCATAAATGAAGTACTTTGATTAGAAACACTTCTCATCGAAGCATAAATGGTTTGTGGTGTTTTCATGATTGGTTACCAGCCATAAATGAAGTACTATGATTAGAAACACTTCTAATAGATGTATTAGTGCTTTGTGGTGTTTTCATGAATAATTATCACCCACAAATGAAGTACTTTGACTAGAAACACTTCTCACAGAAGCATAAATGTTTGTGGTGTTTTCTTGATTGATTACCACATATAAATGAAGTACTATGATTAGAAACACTTCTAATAAATGTATTAGTGCTTTGTGGTGTTTTCATGAATAATTATCACCCATAAATGAAATAATTTATTTAGAAACACTTCTCATAGAAGTATAAATGCTTTGTGATGTTTTCTTGAATGGTTATCACACATAAATGAAATACATTGATTACAAACACATCTCAACGAAGTATAATTGCTTTGTGGCGTTTTCATGATTGGTTACCACTCATAAATGAAGTACTCTGATTCGAAACACTTCTGATAGAAGTATACGTGCTTTGTGGTGTATTCTTGAATTGTTATCACCCATAAATTAAGTACTTTGAATAGAAACACTTCTCATAGAAGCATAAATGATTTGTGGTGTTTTCTTGAATGGTTATCACCCATAAATGAATTACTATGATTAGAAACACTACTAATAGAAGTACAAGTGCTTTGTGGTGTTTTCTTGAATGGTTATCTCCCATAAAGGATGTACTTTGAATTGAAACCCTTCTCATCGAAGCATAAATGGTTTGTGGTGTTTTCTTGATTGGTTACCACCCATAAATTAAAGTACTCAAATTAGAAACACTTCTCATAGAAGTATATGTGATTTCTGGTATTTTCTTGAATGATTATCACCCGTAAATAAAGTACTTTAAATAGAAACACTCCTATTACAAGCATAAATTGTTTGTGGTGTTTTCTTGATTGGTTAACACCCATAAATGAAGTAATATGATTAGAAACACTTCTCATATAAGTATAAGTGCTTTGTGGTGCTTTCCTGAATGGTTATCATGCAAAAATGAAGTACTTTGATTAGAAACTCATCTCATAGAAGCATAAATGCTGAGTGGTGTTTTCTTGAATGGTTATCACCCATAAATGAAGTACTTCGAATAGAAACACTCCTAATAGAAGTATAAATAGTTTGTGGTGTTTTCTGGATTGGTTACCACCCATAAATGAAGTACTATGATTATAAACACTTCTAGAAGAAGTACAAGTGCTTTGTGGTGTTTTCATGAATGGTTATCACCCATAAATGAAGTAGTTAGATTAGAAACACTTCTCATCGAAGTATAAATGCTTTGTGGCGTTTTCATGATTTGTTACCACTCATAAATAAAGTACTCTGATTGGAAACACTTCTCATAGAAGTATACGTGCTTTGTGGTGTATTCTTGAATTGTTATCACCCATAAATTAAGTACTTTGAATAGAAACACTTCTCATAGAAGCATAAATGATTTGTGGTGTTTTCTTGAATGGTTATCACCCATAAATGAAGTACTATGATTAGAAGCACATCTAATGGAAGAACAAGTGCTTTGTGGTGTTTTCTTGAATGGTTATCTCCCATAAAGGAAGTACTTTGAATTGAAACACTTCTCATCGAAGCATAAATGGTTTGTGGTGTTTTCTTGATTGGTTACCACCCGTAAATTAAAGTACTCAGATTAGAAACACTTCTCATAGAAGTATATGTGCTTTCTGGTGTTTTCTTGAATGGTTATGAGCCGTAAATGAAGTACTTTAAATAGAAACACTCCTAATAGAAGCATAAATGGTTTGTGGTGTTTTCTTGATTGGTTACCACCTTTAAATGAAATACTATGATTTGAAACACTTCTAATAGAAGTATAAGTGCTTTGTGGTGTTTTCTTGAATGGTTATCACCCATAAAGGAAGTACTTTGATTAGAAACACTTCTCATTGAAGCATAAATGGTTTGTGGTGTTTTCTTGATTGGTTACCACCGAAAATTGAAGTACATAGATTAGAAACAGTTCTCATAGAAGTATAAGTGTTTTCGGGTGTTTTTTTGAATGGTTATCACCCGTAAATGAAGTACTTTGAAAAGAAGCACCCCTAATAGAAGTATAAATGGTTGGTGGTGTTTTCTTGATTGGTTACCACCCATAAATGAAGTACTATGATTAGAAACACTTCTAATAGATGTATTAGGGCTTTGTGGTGCTTTCTTGCATGGTTATCATCCATAAATGAAGTTCTTTGATTAGAAACACATCTCATGGAAGCATAAATGCTGAGTGGTGTTTTCTTGAATGGTTATCACCCATAAATGAAGTACTTTGAATAGTAACACTCCTAATAGAAGTATAAATGGTTTGTGGTGTTTTCTTGATTGGTTACCACCCATAAAAGAAGTACTATGATTATAAACACTTCTAGAAGAAGTACAAGTGCTTAGGGGTGTTTTCATGAATGGTTATCACCCATAAATGAAGTACTTTGATTAGAAACACTTCTCATAGAAGCATAAATGGTTTGTGGTGTTTTCATGATTGGTTACCAGCCATAAATGAAGTATTATGATTAGAAACACTTCTAATAGATGTATTAGTGCTTTGTGGTGGTTTCTTGAATGGTTATCACCTATAAATGAAGTAATTTGATTAGAAACACTTCTCATAGAAGCATAAATGCTTTGTGGTTTATTCTTGATTGGTTACCACCTATAAATTAAGTTTTCTGATAAGAAACACTTCTCATAGAAGTATAAGTGCTTTCTGTTGTTTTCTTGATTGGTTATCACCCGTAAATGAAGTACTTTGAATAGAAACACTCCTAAGAGAAGTATAAATGGTTTGTGGTGTTTTCTTGATTGATTACCATCCATAAATGCAGAACTCTGATTAGAAACACTTCTCATACAAGTATCAATGTTTTGTGGACTTTTCTTGAATGGTTATCACCCATAAATGAAGTACTTTGATTAGAAACACTTCTCATCGAAGCATAAATGGTTTGTGGTGTTTTCATGATTGGTTACCAGCCATAAATGAAGTACTATGATTGGAAACACTTCTAATAGATGTATTAGTGCTTTGTGGTGTTTTCATGAATAATTATCACCCACAAATGAAGTACTTTGACTAGAAACACTTCTCACAGAAGCATAAATGTTTGTGGTGTTTTCTTGATTGATTACCACATATAAATGAAGTACTATGATTAGAAACACTTCTAATAAATGTATTAGTGCTTTGTGGTGTTTTCATGAATAATTATCACCCATAAATGAAATAATTTATTTAGAAACACTTCTCATAGAAGTATAAATGCTTTGTGATGTTTTCTTGAATGGTTATCACACATAAATGAAATACATTGATTACAAACACATCTCAACGAAGTATAATTGCTTTGTGGCGTTTTCATGATTGGTTACCACTCATAAATGAAGTACTCTGATTCGAAACACTTCTGATAGAAGTATACGTGCTTTGTGGTGTATTCTTGAATTGTTATCACCCATAAATTAAGTACTTTGAATAGAAACACTTCTCATAGAAGCATAAATGATTTGTGGTGTTTTCTTGAATGGTTATCACCCATAAATGAATTACTATGATTAGAAACACTACTAATAGAAGTACAAGTGCTTTGTGGTGTTTTCTTGAATGGTTATCTCCCATAAAGGATGTACTTTGAATTGAAACCCTTCTCATCGAAGCATAAATGGTTTGTGGTGTTTTCTTGATTGGTTACCACCCATAAATTAAAGTACTCAAATTAGAAACACTTCTCATAGAAGTATATGTGATTTCTGGTGTTTTCTTGAATGATTATCACCCGTAAATAAAGTACTTTAAATAGAAACACTCCTATTACAAGCATAAATTGTTTGTGGTGTTTTCTTGATTGGTTAACACCCATAAATGAAGTAATATGATTAGAAACACTTCTCATATAAGTATAAGTGCTTTGTGGTGCTTTCCTGAATGGTTATCATGCAAAAATGAAGTACTTTGATTAGAAACTCATCTCATAGAAGCATAAATGTTGAGTGGTGTTTTCTTGAATGGTTATCACCCATAAATGAAGTACTTCGAATAGAAACACTCCTAATAGAAGTATAAATAGTTTGTGGTGTTTTCTGGATTGGTTACCACCCATAAATGAAGTACTATGATTATAAACACTTCTAGAAGAAGTACAAGTGCTTTGTGGTGTTTTCATGAATGGTTATCACCCATAAATGAAGTAGTTAGATTAGAAACACTTCTCATCGAAGTATAAATGCTTTGTGGCGTTTTCATGATTTGTTACCACTCATAAATAAAGTACTCTGATTGGAAACACTTCTCATAGAAGTATACGTGCTTTGTGGTGTATTCTTGAATTGTTATCACCCATAAATTAAGTACTTTGAATAGAAACACTTCTCATAGAAGCATAAATGATTTGTGGTGTTTTCTTGAATGGTTATCACCCATAAATGAAGTACTATGATTAGAAGCACATCTAATGGAAGAACAAGTGCTTTGTGGTGTTTTCTTGAATGCTTATCTCCCATAAAGGAAGTACTTTGAATTGAAACACTTCTCATCGAAGCATAAATGGTTTGTGGTGTTTTCTTGATTGGTTACCACCCGTAAATTAAAGTACTCAGATTAGAAACACTTCTCATAGAAGTATATGTGCTTTCTGGTGTTTTCTTGAATGGTTATGAGCCGTAAATGAAGTACTTTAAATAGAAACACTCCTAATAGAAGCATAAATGGTTTGTGGTGTTTTCTTGATTGGTTACCACCTTTAAATGAAATACTATGATTTGAAGCACTTCTAATAGAAGTATAAGTGCTTTGTGGTGTTTTCTTGAATGGTTATCACCCATAAAGGAAGTACTTTGATTAGAAACACTTCTCATTGAAGCATAAATGGTTTCTGGTGTTTTCTTGATTGGTTACCACCGAAAATTGAAGTACATAGATTAGAAACAGTTCTCATAGAAGTATAAGTGTTTTCGGGTGTTTTTTTGAATGGTTATCACCCGTAAATGAAGTACTTTGAAAAGAAACACCCCTAATAGAAGTATAAATGGTTGGTGGTGTTTTCTTGATTGGTTACCACCCATAAATGAAGTACTATGATTAGAAACACTTCTAATAGATGTATTAGGGCTTTGTGGTGCTTTCTTGCATGGTTATCATCCATAAATGAAGTTCTTTGATTAGAAACACATCTCATGGAAGCATAAATGCTGAGTGGTGTTTTCTTGAATGGTTATCACCCATAAATGAAGTACTTTGAATAGTAACACTCCTAATAGAAGTATAAATGGTTTGTGGTGTTTTCTTGATTGGTTACCACCCATAAATGAAGTACTATGATTATAAACACTTCTAGAAGAAGTACAAGTGCTTAGTGGTGTTTTCATGAATGGTTATCACCCATAAATGAAGTACTTTGATTAGAAACACTTCTCATAGAAGCATAAATGGTTTGTGGTGTTTTCATGATTGGTTACCAGCCATAAATGAAGTATTATGATTAGAAACACTTCTAATAGATGTATTAGTGCTTTGTGGTGGTTTCTTGAATGGTTATCACCTATAAATGAAGTAATTTGATTAGAAACACTCCTCATAGAAGCATAAATGCTTTGTGGTTTATTCTTGATTGGTTACCACCTATAAATTAAGTTTTCTGATAAGAAACACTTCTCATAGAAGTATAAGTGCTTTCTGTTGTTTTCTTGATTGGTTATCACCCGTAAATGAAGTACTTTGAATAGAAACACTCCTAAGAGAAGTATAAATGGTTTGTGGTGTTTTCTTGATTGATTACCATCCATAAATGCAGAACTCTGATTAGAAACACTTCTCATACAAGTATCAATGTTTTGTGGACTTTTCTTGAATGGTTATCACCCATAAATGAAGTACTTTGATTAGAAACACTTCTCATCGAAGCATAAATGGTTTGTGGTGTTTTCATGATTGGTTACCAGCCATAAATGAAGTACTATGATTAGAAACACTTCTAATAGATGTATTAGTGCTTTGTGGTGTTTTCATGAATAATTATCACCCACAAATGAAGTACTTTGACTAGAAACACTTCTCACAGTAGCATAAATGTTTGTGGTGTTTTCTTGATTGATTACCACATATAAATGAAGTACTATGATTAGAAACACTTCTAATAAATGTATTAGTGCTTTGTGGTGTTTTCATGAATAATTATCACCCATAAATGAAATAATTTATTTAGAAACACTTCTCATAGAAGTATAAATGCTTTGTGATGTTTTCTTGAATGGTTATCACACATAAATGAAATACATTGATTACAAACACATCTCAACGAAGTATAATTGCTTTGTGGCGTTTTCATGATTGGTTACCACTCATAAATGAAGTACTCTGATTCGAAACACTTCTGATAGAAGTATACGTGCTTTGTGGTGTATTCTTGAATTGTTATCACCCATAAATTAAGTACTTTGAATAGAAACACTTCTCATAGAAGCATAAATGATTTGTGGTGTTTTCTTGAATGGTTATCACCCATAAATGAATTACTATGATTAGAAACACTACTAATAGAAGTACAAGTGCTTTGTGGTGTTTTCTTGAATGGTTATCTCCCATAAAGGAAGTACTTTGAATTGAAACACTTCTCATCGAAGCATAAATGGTTTGTGGTGTTTTCTTGATTGGTTACCACCCGTAAATTAAAGTACTCAGATTAGAAACACTTCTCATAGAAGTATATGTGCTTTCTGGTGTTTTCTTGAATGGTTATGAGCCGTAAATGAAGTACTTTAAATAGAAACACTCCTAATAGAAGCATAAATGGTTTGTGGTGTTTTCTTGATTGGTTACCACCTTTAAATGAAATACTATGATTTGAAACACTTCTAATAGAAGTATAAGTGCTTTGTGGTGTTTTCTTGAATGGTTATGACCCATAAATTAAGTATTTTAATTGGAAAGACGTCTCATAGAAGCATAAATGGTTTGGGGTGTTTTCTTGATTGGTTACCACCTTTAAAAGAAGTACTATGATTAGAAACAGTTCTAATAGAAGTATAAGTGCTTTGTGGTCTTTTCTTGAATGGTTATCACCCATAAAGGAAGTACTTTGATTAGAAACACTTCTCATCGAAGCATAAATTGTTTGTGGTGTTTTCTTGATTGGTTAACACCCATAAATGAAGAACTATAATTAGAAACACTTCTAATAGAAATATAAGTGCATTGTAGTAATTTCTTGAATGGTTATCACCCATAAATAAAGTACTTTGATTAGAAACACTTCTCATAGAAGCATAACTGGTTTGTGGTGTTTTCTTGATTGGTTACCACCTTTAAATGAAGTACTATGATTAGAAACAATTCTACTAGAAGTATAAGTGCTTTGTGGTGTTTTCTTGAATGGTTATCACCCATAAAGGGAGTACTTTGATTAGAAACACTTCTCATTGAAGCATAAATGGTTTGTGGTGTTTTCTTGATTGGTTACCACCGAAAAATGAAGTACATAGATTAGAAACTGTTCTCATAGAAGTATAAGTGTTTTCGGGTGTTTTTTTGAATGGTTATCACCCGTAAATGAAGTACTTTGAAAAGAAACACCCCTAATAGAAGTATAAATGGTTGGTGGTGTTTTCTTGATTGGTTACCACCCATAAATGAAGTACTATGATTAGAAACACTTCTAATAGATGTATTAGGGCTTTGTGGTGCTTTCTTGAATGGTTATCATCCATAAAGGAAGTTCTTTGATTAGAAACACATCTCATGGAAGCATAAATGCTGAGTGGTATTTTCTTGAATGGTTATCACCCATAAATGAAGTACTTTGAATAGAAACACTCCTAATAGAAGTATAAATGGTTTGTGGTGTTTTCTTGATTGGTTACCACCCATAAATGAAGTACTATGATTATAAACACTTCTAGAAGAAGTACAAGTGCTTAGTGGTGTTTTCATGAATGGTTATCACCCATAAATGAAGTACTTTGTTTAGAAACACTTCTCATAGAAGCATAAATGGTTTGTGTTGTTTTCATGATTGGTTACCAGCCATAAATGAAGTATTATGATTAGAAACACTTCTAATAGATGTATTAGTGCTTTGTGGTGGTTTCTTGAATGGTTATCACCTATAAATGAAGTAATTTGATTAGAAACACTCCTCATAGAAGCATAAATGCTTTGTGGTTTATTCTTGATTGGTTACCACCTATAAATTAAATTTTCTGATAAGAAACACTTCTCATAGAAGTATAAGTGCTTTCTGTTGTTTTCTTGATTGGTTATCACCCGTAAATGAAGTACTTTGAATAGAAACACTCCTAAGAGAAGTATAAATGGTTTGTGGTGTTTTCTTGATTGATTACCATCCATAAATGCAGAACTATGATTAGAAACACTTCTCATACAAGTATCAATGTTTTGTGGACTTTTCTTGAATGGTTATCACCCATAAATGAAGTACTTTGATTAGAAACACTTCTCATGGAAGCATAAATGGTTTGTGGTGTTTTCATGATTGGTTACCAGCCATAAATGAAGTACTATGATTAGAAACACTTCTAATAGATGTATTAGTGCTTTGTGGTGTTTTCATGAATAATTATCACCCACAAATGAAGTACTTTGACTAGAAACACTTCTCACAGAAGCATAAATGTTTGTGGTGTCTTCTTGATTGATTACCACATATAAATGAAGTACTATGATTAGAAACACTTCTAATAAATGTATTAGTGTTTTGTGGTGTTTTCATGAATAATTATCACCCATAAATGAAATAATTTATTTAGAAACACTTCTCATAGAAGTATAAATGCTTTGTGATGTTTTCTTGAATGGTTATCACCCATAAAGGAAGTACTTTGATTAGAAACACTTCTCATCGAAGCATAAATGGTTTGTGGCGTTTTCATGATTTGTTACCACTCATAAATAAAGTACTCTGATTGGAAACACTTCTCATAGAAGTATACGTGCTTTGTGGTGTATTCTTGAATTGTTATCACCCATAAATTAAGTACTTTGAATAGAAACACTTCTCATAGAAGCATAAATGATTTGTGGTGTTTTCTTGAATAGTTATCACCCATAAATGAAGTACTATGATTAGAAGCACATCTAATGGAAGAACAAGTGCTTTGTGGTGTTTTCTTGAATGGTTATCTCCCATAAAGGAAGTACTTTAAATAGAAACACTCCTAATAGAAGCATAAATGGTTTGTGGTGTTTTCTTGATTGGTTACCACCTTTAAATGAAATACTATGATTTGAAACACTTCTAATAGAAGTATAAGTGCTTTGTGGTGTTTTCTTGAATGGTTATGACCCATAAATTAAGTACTTTAATTGGAAACACGTCTCATAGAAGCATAAATGGTTTGGGGTGTTTTCTTGATTGGTTACCACCTTTAAAAGAAGTACTATGTTTAGAAACAGTTCTAATAGAAGTATAAGTGCTTTGTGGTGTTTTCTTGAATGGTTATCACCCATAAAGGAAGTACTTTGATTAGAAACACTTCTCATCGAAGCATAAATTGTTTGTGGTGTTTTCTTGATTGGTTAACACCCATAAATGAAGTACTATGATTAGAAACACTTCTAATAGAAGTATAAGTGCTTTGTAGTAATTTCTTGAATGGTTATCACCCATAAATAAAGTACTTTGATTAGAAACACATCTCATAGAAGCATAACTGGTTTGTGGTGTTTTCTTGATTGGTTACCACCTTTAAATGAAGTACTATGATTAGAAACAATTCTAATAGAAGTATAAGTGCTTTGTGGTGTTTTCTTGAATGGTTATCACCCATAAAGGAAGTACTTTGATTAGAAACACTTCTCATTGAAGCATAAATGGTTTGTGGTGTTTTCTTGATTGGTTACCACCGAAAAATGAAGTACATAGATTAGAAACAGTTCTCATAGAAGTATAAGTGTTTTCGGGTGTTTTTTTGAATGGTTATCACCCGTAAATGAAGTACTTTGAAAAGAAACACCCCTAATAGAAGTATAAATGGTTGGTGGTGTTTTCATGATTGGTTACCAGCCATAAATGAAGTATTATGATTAGAAACACTTCTAATAGATGTATTAGTGTTTTGTGGTGGTTTCTTGAATGGTTATCACCTATAAATGAAGTAATGTGATTAGAAACACTCCTCTTAGAAGCATAAATGCTTTGTGGTTTATTCTTGATTGGTTACCACCTATAAATTAAGTTTTCTGATAAGAAACACTTCTCATAGAAGTATAAGTGCTTTCTGTTGTTTTCTTGATTGATTATCACCCGTAAATGAAGTACTTTGAATAGAAACACTCCTAAGAGAAGTATAAATGGTTTGTGGTGTTTTCTTGATTGATTACCATCCATAAATGCAGAACTCTGATTAGAAACACTTCTCATACAAGTATCAATGTTTTGTGGACTTTTCTTGAATGGTTATCACCCATAAATGAAGTACTTTGATTAGAAACACTTCTCATCGAAGCATAAATGGTTTGTGGTGTTTTCATGATTGGTTACCAGCCATAAATGAAGTACTATGATTAGAAACACTTCTAATAGATGTATTAGTGCTTTGTGGTGTTTTCATGAATAATTATCACCCACAAATGAAGTACTTTGACTAGAAACACTTCTCACAGAAGCATAAATGTTTGTGGTGTTTTCTTGATTGATTACCACATATAAATGAAGTACTATGATTAGAAACACTTCTAATAAATGTATTAGTGTTTTGTGGTGTTTTCATGAATAATTATCACCCATAAATGAAATAATTTATTTAGAAACACTTCTCATAGAAGTATAAATGCTTTGTGATGTTTTCTTGAATGGTTATCACACATAATGAAATACATTGATTACAAACACATCTCAACGAAGTATAATTGCTTTGTGGCGTTTTCATGATTGGTTACCACTCATAAATGAAGTACTCTGATTCGAAACACTTCTGATAGAAGTATACGTGCTTTGTGGTGTATTCTTGAATTGTTATCACCCATAAATTAAGTACTTTGAATAGAAACACTTCTCATAGAAGCATAAATGATTTGTGGTGTTTTCTTGAATGGTTATCACCCATAAATGAAGTACTATGATTAGAAGCACATCTAATGGAAGAACAAGTGCTTTGTGGTGTTTTCTTGAATGGTTATCTCCCATAAAGGAAGTACTTTGAATTGAAACACTTCTCATCGAACATAAATGGTTTGTGGTGTTTTCTTGATTGGTTACCACCCGTAAATTAAAGTACTCAGATTAGAAACACTTCTCATAGAAGTATATGTGCTTTCTGGTGTTTTCTTGAATGGTTATGAGCCGTAAATGAAGTACTTTAAATAGAAACACTCCTAATAGAATCATAAATGGTTTGTGGTGTTTTCTTGATTGGTTACCACCTTTAAATGAAATACTATGATTTGAAACACTTCTAATAGAAGTATAAGTGCTTTGTGGTGTTTTCTTGAATGGTTATGACCCATAAATTAAGTACTTTAATTGGAAAGACGTCTCATAGAAGCATAAATGGTTTGGGGTGTTTTCTTGATTGGTTACCACCTTTAAAAGAAGTACTATGATTAGAAACAGTTCTAATAGAAGTATAAGTGCTTTGTGGTGTTTTCTTGAATGGTTATCACCCATAAAGGAAGTACTTTGATTAGAAACACTTCTCATCGAAGCATAAATTGTTTGTGGTGTTTTCTTGATTGGTTAACACCCATAAATGAAGTACTATAATTAGAAACACTTCTAATAGAAATATAAGTGCTTTGTAGTAATTTCTTGAATGGTTATCACCCATAAATAAAGTCCTTTGATTAGAAACACATCTCATAGAAGCATAACTGGTTTGTGGTGTTTTCTTGATTGGTTACCACCTTTAAATGAAGTACTATGATTAGAAACAATTCTAATAGAAGTATAAGTGCTTTGTGGTGTTTTCTTGAATGGTTATCACCCATAAAGGAAGTACTTTGATTAGAAACACTTCTCATTGAAGCATAAATGGTTTGTGGTGTTTTCTTGATTGGTTACCACCGAAAAATGAAGTACATAGATTAGAAACAGTTCTCATAGAAGTATAAGTGTTTTCGGGTGTTTTTTTGAATGGTTATCACCCGTAAATGAAGTACTTTGAAAAGAAACACCCCTAATAGAAGTATAAATGGTTGGTGGTGTTTTCATGATTGGTTACCAGCCATAAATGAAGTATTATGATTAGAAACACTTCTAATAGATGTATTAGTGTTTTGTGGTGGTTTCTTGAATGGTTATCACCTATAAATGAAGTAATGTGATTAGAAACACTCCTCTTAGAAGCATAAATGCTTTGTGGTTTATTCTTGATTGGTTACCACCTATAAATTAAGTTTTCTGATAAGAAACACTTCTCATAGAAGTATAAGTGCTTTCTGTTGTTTTCTTGATTGATTAATACCCGTAAATGAAGTACTTTGAATAGAAACACTCCTAAGAGAAGTATAAATGGTTTGTGGTGTTTTCTTGATTGATTACCATCCATAAATGCAGAACTCTGATTAGAAACACTTCTCATACAAGTATCAATGTTTTGTGGACTTTTCTTGAATGGTTATCACCCATAAATGAAGTACTTTGATTAGAAACACTTCTCATCGAAGCATAAATGGTTTGTGGTGTTTTCATGATTGGTTACCAGCCATAAATGAAGTACTATGATTAGAAACACTTCTAATAGATGTATTAGTGCTTTGTGGTGTTTTCATGAATAATTATCACCCACAAATGAAGTACTTTGACTAGAAACACTTCTCACAGAAGCATAAATGTTTGTGGTGTTTTCTTGATTGATTACCACATATAAATGAAGTACTATGATTAGAAACACTTCTAATAAATGTATTAGTGTTTTGTGGTGTTTTCATGAATAATTATCACCCATAAATGAAATAATTTATTTAGAAACACTTCTCATAGAAGTATAAATGCTTTGTGATGTTTTCTTGAATGGTTATCACACATAATGAAATACATTGATTACAAACACATCTCAACGAAGTATAATTGCTTTGTGGCGTTTTCATGATTGGTTACCACTCATAAATGAAGTACTCTGATTCGAAACACTTCTGATAGAAGTATACGTGCTTTGTGGTGTATTCTTGAATTGTTATCACCCATAAATTAAGTACTTTGAATAGAAACACTTCTCATAGAAGCATAAATGATTTGTGGTGTTTTCTTGAATGGTTATCACCCATAAATGAAGTACTATGATTAGAAACACTACTAATAGAAGTACAAGTGCTTTGTGGTGTTTTCTTGAATGGTTATCTCCCATAAAGGATGTACTTTGAATTGAAACCCTTCTCATCGAAGCATAAATGGTTTGTGGTGTTTTCTTGATTGGTTACCACCCATAAATTAAAGTACTCAAATTAGAAACACTTCTCATAGAAGTATATGTGCTTTCTGGTGTTTTCTTGAATGGTTATCACCCGTAAATAAAGTACTTTAAATAGAAACACTCCTATTACAAGCATAAATTGTTTGTGGTGTTTTCTTGATTGGTTAACACCCATAAATGAAGTAATATGATTAGAAACACTTCTCATATAAGTATAAGTGCTTTGTGGTGCTTTCCTGAATGGTTATCATGCAAAAATGAAGTACTTTGATTAGAAACTCATCTCATAGAAGCATAAATGCTGAGTGGTGTTTTCTTGAATGGTTATCACCCATAAATGAAGTACTTCGAATAGAAACACTCCTAATAGAAGTATAAATAGTTTGTGGTGTTTTCTGGATTGGTTACCACCCATAAATGAAGTACTATGATTATAAACACTTCTAGAAGAAGTACAAGTGCTTTGTGGTGTTTTCATGAATGGTTATCACCCATAAATGAAGTAGTTAGATTAGAAACACTTCTCATCGAAGTATAAATGCTTTGTGGCGTTTTCATGATTTGTTACCACTCATAAATAAAGTACTCTGATTGGAAACACTTCTCATAGAAGTATACGTGCTTTGTGGTGTATTCTTGAATTGTTATCACCCATAAATTAAGTACTTTGAATAGAAACACTTCTCATAGAAGCATAAATGATTTGTGGTGTTTTCTTGAATGGTTATCACCCATAAATGAAGTACTATGATTAGAAGCACATCTAATGGAAGAACAAGTGCTTTGTGGTGTTTTCTTGAATGGTTATCTCCCATAAACGAAGTACTTTGAATTGAAACACTTCTCATCGAAGCATAAATGGTTTGTGGTGTTTTCTTGATTGGTTACCACCCGTAAATTAAAGTACTCAGATTAGAAACACTTCTCATAGAAGTATATGTGCTTTCTGGTGTTTTTTCTTGAATGGTTATGAGCCGTAAATGAAGTACTTTAAATAGAAACACTCCTAATAGAAGCATAAATGGTTTGTGGTGTTTTCTTGATTGGTTACCACCTTTAAATGAAATACTATGATTTGAAACACTTCTAATAGAAGTATAAGTGCTTTGTGGTGTTTTCTTGAATGGTTATGACCCATAAATTAAGTACTTTAATTGGAAAGACGTCTCATAGAAGCATAAATGGTTTGGGGTGTTTTCTTGATTGGTTACCACCTTTAAAATAAGTACTATGATTAGAAACAGTTCTAATAGAAGTATAAGTGCTTTGTGGTGTTTTCTTGAATGGTTATCACCCATAAAGGAAGTACTTTGATTAGAAACACTTCTCATCGAAGCATAAATTGTTTGTGGTGTTTTCTTGATTGGTTAACACCCATAAATGAAGTACTATAATTAGAAACACTTCTAATAGAAATATAAGTGCTTTGTAGTAATTTCTTGAATGGTTATCACCCATAAATAAAGTACTTTGATTAGAAACACTTCTCATAGAAGCATAACTGGTTTGTGGTGTTTTCTTGATTGGTTACCACCTTTAAATTAAGTACTATGATTAGAAACAATTCTACTAGAAGTATAAGTGCTTTGTGGTGTTTTCTTGAATGGTTATCACCCATAAAGGGAGTACTTTGATTAGAAACACTTCTCATGGAAGCATAAATGGTTTGTGGTGTTTTCTTGATTGGTTACCACCGAAAAATGAAGTACATAGATTAGAAACAATTCTCATAGAAGTATAAGTGTTTTCGGGTGTTTTTTTGAATGGTTATCACCCGTAAATGAAGTACTTTGAAAAGAAACACCTCTAATAGAAGTATAAATGTGTGGTGGTGTTTTCTTGATTGGTTACCACCCATAAATGAAGTAGTATGATTAGAAACACTTCTAATAGATGTATTAGGGCTTTGTGGTGCTTTCTTGAATGGTTATCATCCATAAATGAAGTTCTTTTATTAGAAACACATCTCATGGAAGCATAAATGCTGAGTGGTGTATTCTTGAATGGTTATCACCCATAAATGAAGTACTTTGAATAGAAACACTCCTAATAGAAGTATAAATGGTTAGTGGTGTTTTCTTGATTGGTTACCACCCATAAATGAAGTACTATGATTATAAACACTTCTAGAAGAAGTACAAGTGCTTAGTGGTGTTTTCATGAATGGTTATCACCCATAAATGAAGTACTTTGTTTAGAAACACTTCTCATAGAAGCATAAATGGTTTGTGTTGTTTTCATGATTGGTTACCAGCCATAAATGAAGTATTATGATTAGAAACACTTCTAATAGATGTATTAGTGCTTTGTGGTGGTTTCTTGAATGGTTATCACCTATAAATGAAGTAATTTGATTAGAAACACTCCTCATAGAAGCATAAATGCTTTGTGGTTTATTCTTGATTGGTTACCACCTATAAATTAAGTTTTCTGATAAGAAACACTTCTCATAGAAGTAAAAGTGTTTTCTGTTGTTTTCTTGATTGGTTATCACCCGTAAATGAAGTACTTTGAATAGAAACACTCCTAAGAGAAGTATAAATGATTTGTGGTGTTTTCTTGATTGATTACCATCCATAAATGCAGAACTCTGATTAGAAACACTTCTCATACAAGTATCAATGTTTTGTGGACTTTTCTTGAATGGTTATCACCCATAAATGAAGTACTTTGATTAGAAACACTTCTCATCGAAGCATAAATGGTTTGTGGTGTTTTCATGATTGGTTACCAGCCATAAATGAAGTACTATGATTAGAAACACTTCTAATAGATGTATTAGTGCTTTGTGGTGTTTTCATGAATAATTATCACCCACAAATGAAGTACTTTGACTAGAAACACTTCTCACAGAAGCATAAATGTTTGTGGTGTCTTCTTGATTGATTACCACATATAAATGAAGTACTATGATTAGAAACACTTCTAATAAATGTATTAGTGTTTTGTGGTGTTTTCATGAATAATTATCACCCATAAATGAAATAATTTATTTAGAAACACTTCTCATAGAAGTATAAATGCTTTGTGATGTTTTCTTGAATGGTTATCACCCATAAAGGAAGTACTTTGATTAGAAACACTTCTCATCGAAGCATAAATGGTTTGTGGCGTTTTCATGATTTGTTACCACTCATAAATAAAGTACTCTGATTGGAAACACTTCTCATAGAAGTATACGTGCTTTGTGGTGTATTATTGAATTGTTATCACCCATAAATTAAGTACTTTGAATAGAAACACTTCTCATAGAAGCATAAATGATTTGTGGTGTTTTCTTGAATAGTTATCACCCATAAATGAAGTACTATGATTAGAAGCACATCTAATGGAAGAACAAGTGCTTTGTGGTGTTTTCTTGAATGGTTATCTCCCATAAAGGAAGTACTTTGAATTGAAACACTTCTCATCGAAGCATAAATGGTTTGTGGTGTTTTCTAGATTGGTTACCACCCGTAAATTAAAGTACTCAGATTAGAAACACTTCTCATAGAAGTATATGTGCTTTCTGGTGTTTTCTTGAATGGTTATGAGCCGTAAATGAAGTACTTTAAATAGAAACACTCTTAATAGAAGCATAAATGGTTTGTGGTGTTTTCTTGATTGGTTACCACCTTTAAATGAAATACTATGATTTGAAACACTTCTAATAGAAGTATAAGTGCTTTGTGGTGTTTTCTTGAATGGTTATGACCCATAAATTAAGTACTTTAATTGGAAACACGTCTCATAGAAGCATAAATGGTTTGGGGTGTTTTCTTGATTGGTTACCACCTTTAAAAGAAGTACTATGATTAGAAACAGTTCTAATAGAAGTATAAGTGCTTTGTGGTGTTTTCTTGAATGGTTATCACCCATAAAGGAAGTACTTTGATTAGAAACACTTCTCATCGAAGCATAAATTGTTTGTGGTGTTTTCTTGATTGGTTAACACCCATAAATGAAGTACTATGATTAGAAACACTTCTAATAGAAGTATAAGTGCTTTGTAGTAATTTCTTGAATGGTTATCACCCATAAATAAAGTACTTTGATTAGAAACACTTCTCATAGAAGCATAACTGGTTTGTGGTGTTTTCTTGATTGGTTACCACCTTTAAATGAAGTACTATGATTAGAAACAATTCTAATAGAAGTATAAGTGCTTTGTGGTGTTTTCTTGAATGGTTATCACCCATAAAGGAAGTACTTTGATTAGAAATACTTCTCATTGAAGCATAAATGGTTTGTGGTGTTTTCTTGATTGGTTACCACCGAAAAATGAAGTACATAGATTAGAAACAGTTCTCATAGAAGTATAAGTGTTTTCGGGTGTTTTTTTGAATGGTTATCACCCGTAAATGAAGTACTTTGAAAAGAAACACCCCTAATAGAAGTATAAATGGTTGGTGGTGTTTTCTTGATTGGTTACCACCCATAAATGAAGTACTATGATTAGAAACACTTCTAATAGATGTATTAGGGCTTTGTGGTGCTTTCTTGAATGGTTATCATCCATAAAGGAAGTTCTTTGATTAGAAACACATCTCATGGAAGCATAAATGCTGAGTGGTATTTTCTTGAATGGTTATCACCCATAAATGAAGTACTTTGAATAGAAACACTCCTAATAGAAGTATAAATGGTTTGTGGTGTTTTCTTGATTGGTTACCACCCATAAATGAAGTACTATGATTATAAACACTTCTAGAAGAAGTACAAGTGCTTAGTGGTGTTTTCATGAATGGTTATCACCCATAAATGAAGTACTTTGTTTAGAAACACTTCTCATAGAAGCATAAATGGTTTGTGTTGTTTTCATGATTGGTTACCAGCCATAAATGAAGTATTATGATTAGAAACACTTCTAATAGATGTATTAGTGCTTCGTGGTGGTTTCTTGAATGGTTATCACCTATAAATGAAGTAATTTGATTAGAAACACTCCTCATAGAAGCATAAATGCTTTTTGGTTTATTCTTGATTGGTTACCACCTATAAATTAAGTTTTCTGATAAGAAACACTTCTCATAGAAGTATAAGTGCTTTCTGTTGTTTTCTTGATTGGTTATCACCCGTAAATGAAGTACTTTGAATAGAAACACTCCTAAGAGAAGTATAAATGGTTTGTGGTGTTTTCTTGATTGATTACCATCCATAAATGCAGAACTCTGATTAGAAACACTTCTCATACAAGTATCAATGTTTTGTGGACTTTTCTTGAATGGTTATCACCCATAAATGAAGTACTTTGATTAGAAACACTTCTCATCGAAGCATAAATGGTTTGTGGTGTTTTCATGATTGGTTACCAGCCATAAATGAAGTACTATGATTAGAAACACTTCTAATAGATGTATTAGTGCTTTGTGGTGTTTTCATGAATAATTATCACCCACAAATGAAGTACTTTGACTAGAAACACTTCTCACAGAAGCATAAATGTTTGTGGTGTCTTCTTGATTGATTACCACATATAAATGAAGTACTATGATTAGAAACACTTCTAATAAATGTATTAGTGTTTTGTGGTGTTTTCATGAATAATTATCACCCATAAATGAAATAATTTATTTAGAAACACTTCTCATAGAAGTATAAATGCTTTGTGATGTTTTCTTGAATGGTTATCACCCATAAAGGAAGTACTTTGATTAGAAACACTTCTCATCGAAGCATAAATGGTTTGTAGCGTTTTCATGATTTGTTACCACTCATAAATAAAGTACTCTGATTGGAAACACTTCTCATAGAAGTATACGTGCTTTGTGGTGTATTATTGAATTGTTATCACCCATAAATTAAGTACTTTGAATAGAAACACTTCTCATAGAAGCATAAATGATTTGTGGTGTTTTCTAGAATAGTTATCACCCATAAATGAAGTACTATGATTAGAAGCACATCTAATGGAAGAACAAGTGCTTTGTGGTGTTTTCTTGAATGGTTATCTCCCATAAAGGAAGTACTTTGAATTGAAACACTTCTCATCGAAGCATAAATGGTTTGTGGTGTTTTCTTGATTGGTTACCACCCGTAAATTAAAGTACTCAGATTAGAAACACTTCTCATAGAAGTATATGTGCTTTCTGGTGTTTTCTTGAATGGTTATGAGCCGTAAATGAAGTACTTTAAATAGAAACACTCCTAATAGAAGCATAAATGGTTTGTGGTGTTTTCTTGATTGGTTACCACCTTTAAATGAAATACTTTGATTTGAAACACTTCTAATAGAAGTATAAGTGCTTTGTGGTGTTTTCTTGAATGGTTATGACCCATAAATTAAGTACTTTAATTGGAAACACGTCTCATAGAAGCATAAATGGTTTGGGGTGTTTTCTTGATTAGTTACCACCTTTAAAAGAAGTACTATGATTAGAAACAGTTCTAATAGAAGTATAAGTGCTTTGTGGTGTTTTCTTGAATGGTTATCACCCATAAAGGAAGTACTTTGATTAGAAACACTTCTCATCGAAGCATAAATTGTTTGTGGTGTTTTCTTGATTGGTTAACACCCATAAATGAAGTACTATGATTAGAAACACTTCTAATAGAAGTATAAGTGCTTTGTAGTAATTTCTTGAATGGTTATCACCCATAAATAAAGTACTTTGATTAGAAACATTTCTCATAGAAGCATAACTGGTTTGTGGTGTTTTCTTGATTGGTTACCACCTTTAAATGAAGTACTATGATTAGAAACAATTCTAATAGAAGTATAAGTGCTTTGTGGTGTTTTCTTGAAAGGTTATCACCCATAAAGGAAGTACTTTGATTAGAAATACTTCTCATTGAAGCATAAATGGTTTGTGGTGTTTTCTTGATTGGTTACCACCGAAAAATGAAGTACATAGATTAGAAACTGTTCTCATAGAAGTATAAGTGTTTTCGGGTGTTTTTTTGAATGGTTATCACCCGTAAATGAAGTACTTTGAAAAGAAACACCCCTAATAGAAGTATAAATGGTTGGTGGTGTTTTCTTGATTGGTTACCACCCATAAATGAAGTACTATGATTAGAAACACTTCTAATAGATGTATTAGGGCTTTGTGGTGCTTTCTTGAATGGTTATCATCCATAAAGGAAGTTCTTTGATTAGAAACACATCTCATGGAAGCATAAATGCTGAGTGGTATTTTCTTGAATGGTTATCACCCATAAATGAAGTACTTTGAATAGAAACACTCCTAATAGAAGTATAAATGGTTTGTGGTGTTTTCTTGATTGGTTACCACCCATAAATGAAGTACTATGATTATAAACACTTCTAGAAGAAGTACAAGTGCTTAGTGGTGTTTTCATGAATGGTTATCACCCATAAATGAAGTACTTTGTTTAGAAACACTTCTCATAGAAGCATAAATGGTTTGTGTTGTTTTCATGATTGGTTACCAGCCATAAATGAAGTATTATGATTAGAAACACTTCTAATAGATGTATTAGTACTTTGTGGTGGTTTCTTGAATGGTTATCACCTATAAATGAAGTAATTTGATTAGAAACACTCCTCATAGAAGCATAAATGCTTTGTGGTTTATTCTTGATTGGTTACCACCTATAAATTAAGTTTTCTGATAAGAAACAATTCTCATAGAAGTATAAGTGCTTTCTGTTGTTTTCTTGATTGGTTATCACCCGTAAATGAAGTACTTTGAATAGAAACACTCCTAAGAGAAGTATAAATGGTTTGTGGTGTTTTCTTGATTGATTACCATCCATAAATGCAGAACTCTGATTAGAAACACTTCTCATACAAGTATCAATGTTTTGTGGACTTTTCTTGAATGGTTATCACCCATAAATGAAGTACTTTGATTAGAAACACTTCTCATCGAAGCATAAATGGTTTGTGGTGTTTTCATGATTGGTTACCAGCCATAAATGAAGTACTATGATTAGAAACACTTCTAATAGATGTATTAGTGCTTTGTGGTGTTTTCATGAATAATTATCACCCACAAATGAAGTACTTTGACTAGAAACACTTCTCACAGTAGCATAAATGTTTGTGGTGTTTTCTTGATTGATTACCACATATAAATGAAGTACTATGATTAGAAACACTTCTAATAAATGTATTAGTGCTTTGTGGTGTTTTCATGAATAATTATCACCCATAAATGAAATAATTTATTTAGAAACACTTCTCATAGAAGTATAAATGCTTTGTGATGTTTTCTTGAATGGTTATCACACATAAATGAAATACATTGATTACAAACACATCTCAACGAAGTATAATTGCTTTGTGGCGTTTTCATGATTGGTTACCACTCATAAATGAAGTACTCTGATTCGAAACACTTCTGATAGAAGTATACGTGCTTTTTTGTGTATTCTTGAATTGTTATCACCCATAAATTAAGTACTTTGAATAGAAACGCTTCTCATAGAAGCATAAATGATTTGTGGTGTTTTCTTGAATGGTTATCACCCATAAATGAAGTACTATGATTAGAAGCACATCTAATGGAAGAACAAGTGCTTTGTGGTGTTTTCTTGAATGGTTATCTCCCATAAAGGAAGTACTTTGAATTGAAACACTTCTCATCGAAGCATAAATGGTTTGTGGTGTTTTCTTGATTGGTTACCACCCGTAAATTAAAGTACTCAGATTAGAAACACTTCTCATAGAAGTATATGTGCTTTCTGGTGTTTTCTTGAATGGTTATGAGCCGTAAATGAAGTACTTTAAATAGAAACACTCCTAATAGAAGCATAAATGGTTTGTGGTGTTTTCTTGATTGGTTACCACCTTTAAATGAAATACTATGATTTGAAACACTTCTAATAGAAGTATAAGTGCTTTGTGTTGTTTTCTTGAATGGTTATGACCCATAAATTAAGTACTTTAATTGGAAAGACGTCTCATAGAAGCATAAATGGTTTGGGGTGTTTTCTTGATTGGTTACCACCTTTAAAAGAAGTACTATGATTAGAAACAGTTCTAATAGAAGTATAAGTGCTTTGTGGTGTTTTCTTGAATGGTTATCACCCATAAAGGAAGTACTTTGATTAGAAACACTTCTCATCGAAGCATAAATTGTTTGTGGTGTTTTCTTGATTGGTTAACACCCATAAATGAAGTACTATAATTAGAAACACTTCTAATAGAAATATAAGTGCTTTGTAGTAATTTCTTGAATGGTTATCACCCATAAATAAAGTACTTTGATTAGAAACACTTCTCATAGAAGCATAACTGGTTTGTGGTGTTTTCTTGATTGGTTACCACCTTTAAATGAAGTACTATGATTAGAAACAATTCTACTAGAAGTATAAGTTCTTTGTGGTGTTTTCTTGAATGGTTATCACCCATAAAGGGAGTACTTTGATTAGAAACACTTCTCATTGAAGCATAAATGGTTTGTGGTGTTTTCGTGATTGGTTACCACCGAAAAATGAAGTACATAGATTAGAAACAATTCTCATAGAAGTATAAGTGTTTTCGGGTGTTTTTTTGAATGGTTATCACCCGTAAATGAAGTACTTTGAAAAGAAACACCTCTAATAGAAGTATAAATGTTTGGTGGTGTTTTCTTGATTGGTTACCACCCATAAATGAAGTAGTATGATTAGAAACACTTCTAATAGATGTATTAGGGCTTTGTGGTGCTTTCTTGAATGGTTATCATCCATAAATGAAGTTCTTTTATTAGAAACACATCTCATGGAAGCATAAATGCTGAGTGGTGTATTCTTGAATGGTTATCACCCATAAATGAAGTACTTTGAATAGAAACACTCCTAATAGAAGTATAAATGGTTTGTGGTGTTTTCTTGATTGGTTACCACCCATAAATGAAGTACTATGATTATAAACACTTCTAGAAGAAGTACAAGTGCTTAGTGGTGTTTTCATGAATGGTTATCACCCATAAATGAAGTACTTTGTTTAGAAACACTTCTCATAGAAGCATAAATGGTTTGTGTTGTTTTCATGATTGGTTACCAGCCATAAATGAAGTATTATGATTAGAAACACTTCTAATAGATGTATTAGTGCTTTGTGGTGGTTTCTTGAATGGTTATCACCTATAAATGAAGTAATTTGATTAGAAACACTCCTCATAGAAGCATAAATGCTTTGTGGTTTATTCTTGATTGGTTACCACCTATAAATTAAGTTTTCTGATAAGAAACACTTCTCATAGAAGTATAAGTGCTTTCTGTTGTTTTCTTGATTGGTTATCACCCGTAAATGAAGTACTTTGAATAGAAACACTCCTAAGAGAAGTATAAATGGTTTGTGGTGTTTTCTTGATTGATTACCATCCATAAATGCAGAACTCTGATTAGAAACACTTCTCATACAAGTATCAATATTTTGTGGACTTTTCTTGAATGGTTATCACCCATAAATGAAGTACTTTGATTAGAAACACTTCTCATCGAAGCATAAATGGTTTGTGGTGTTTTCATGATTGGTTACCAGCCATAAATGAAGTACTATGATTAGAAACACTTCTAATAGATGTATTAGTGCTTTGTGGTGTTTTCATGAATAATTATCACCCACAAATGAAGTACTTTGACTAGAAACACTTCTCACAGAAGCATAAATGTTTGTGGTGTTTTCTTGATTGATTACCACATATAAATGAAGTACTATGATTAGAAACACTTCTAATAAATGTATTAGTGTTTTGTGGTGTTTTCATGAATAATTATCACCCATAAATGAAATAATTTATTTAGAAACACTTCTCATAGAAGTATAAATGCTTTGTGATGTTTTCTTGAATGGTTATCACCCATAAAGGAAGTACTTTGATTAGAAACACTTCTCATCGAAGCATAAATGGTTTGTGGCGTTTTCATGATTTGTTACCACTCATAAATAAAGTACTCTGATTGGAAACACTTCTCATAGAAGTACACGTGCTTTGTGGTGTATTATTGAATTGTTATCACCCATAAATTAAGTACTTTGAAAAGAAACACTTCTCATAGAAGCATAAATGATTTGTGGTGTTTTCTTGAATACTTATCACCCATAAATGAAGTACTATGATTAGAAGCACATCTAATGGAAGAACAAGTGCTTTGTGGTGTTTTCTTGAATGGTTATCTCCCATAAAGGAAGTACTTTGAATTGACACACTTCTCATCGAAGCATAAATGGTTTGTGGTGTTTTCTTGATTGGTTACCACCCGTAAATTAAAGTACTCAGATTAGAAACACTTCTCATAGAAGTATATGTGCTTTCTGGTGTTTTCTTGAATGGTTATGAGCCGTAAATGAAGTACTTTAAATAGAAACACTCCTAATAGAAGCATAAATGGTTTGTGGTGTTTTCTTGATTGGTTACCACCTTTAAATGAAATACTATGATTTGAAACACTTCTAATAGAAGTATAAGTGCTTTGTGTTGTTTTCTTGAATGGTTATGACCCATAAATTAAGTACTTTAATTGGAAAGACGTCTCATAGAAGCATAAATGGTTTGGGGTGTTTTCTTGATTGGTTACCACCTTTAAAAGAAGTACTATGATTAGAAACAGTTCTAATAGAAGTATAAGTGCTTTGTGGTGTTTTCTTGAATGGTTATCACCCATAAAGGAAGTACTTTGATTAGAAACACTTCTCATCGAAGCATAAATTGTTTGTGGTGTTTTCTTGATTGGTTAACACCCATAAATGAAGTACTATAATTAGAAACACTTCTAATAGAAATATAAGTGCTTTGTAGTAATTTCTTGAATGGTTATCACCCATAAATAAAGTACTTTGATTAGAAACACTTCTCATAGAAGCATAACTGGTTTGTGGTGTTTTCTTGATTGGTTACCACCTTTAAATGAAGTACTATGATTAGAAACAATTCTACTAGAAGTATAAGTTCTTTGTGGTGTTTTCTTGAATGGTTATCACCCATAAAGGGAGTACTTTGATTAGAAACACTTCTCATTGAAGCATAAATGGTTTGTGGTGTTTTCGTGATTGGTTACCACCGAAAAATGAAGTACATAGATTAGAAACAATTCTCATAGAAGTATAAGTGTTTTCGGGTGTTTTTTTGAATGGTTATCACCCGTAAATGAAGTACTTTGAAAAGAAACACCTCTAATAGAAGTATAAATGTTTGGTGGTGTTTTCTTGATTGGTTACCACCCATAAATGAAGTAGTATGATTAGAAACACTTCTAATAGATGTATTAGGGCTTTGTGGTGCTTTCTTGAATGGTTATCATCCATAAATGAAGTTCTTTTATTAGAAACACATCTCATGGAAGCATAAATGCTGAGTGGTGTATTCTTGAATGGTTATCACCCATAAATGAAGTACTTTGAATAGAAACACTCCTAATAGAAGTATAAATGGTTTGTGGTGTTTTCTTGATTGGTTACCACCCATAAATGAAGTACTATGATTATAAACACTTCTAGAAGAAGTACAAGTGCTTAGTGGTGTTTTCATGAATGGTTATCACCCATAAATGAAGTACTTTGTTTAGAAACACTTCTCATAGAAGCATAAATGGTTTGTGTTGTTTTCATGATTGGTTACCAGCCATAAATGAAGTATTATGATTAGAAACACTTCTAATAGATGTATTAGTGCTTTGTGGTGGTTTCTTGAATGGTTATCACCTATAAATGAAGTAATTTGATTAGAAACACTCCTCATAGAAGCATAAATGCTTTGTGGTTTATTCTTGATTGGTTACCACCTATAAATTAAGTTTTCTGATAAGAAACACTTCTCATAGAAGTATAAGTGCTTTCTGTTGTTTTCTTGATTGGTTATCACCCGTAAATGAAGTACTTTGAATAGAAACACTCCTAAGAGAAGTATAAATGGTTTGTGGTGTTTTCTTGATTGATTACCATCCATAAATGCAGAACTCTGATTAGAAACACTTCTCATACAAGTATCAATATTTTGTGGACTTTTCTTGAATGGTTATCACCCATAAATGAAGTACTTTGATTAGAAACACTTCTCATCGAAGCATAAATGGTTTGTGGTGTTTTCATGATTGGTTACCAGCCATAAATGAAGTACTATGATTAGAAACACTTCTAATAGATGTATTAGTGCTTTGTGGTGTTTTCATGAATAATTATCACCCACAAATGAAGTACTTTGACTAGAAACACTTCTCACAGAAGCATAAATGTTTGTGGTGTTTTCTTGATTGATTACCACATATAAATGAAGTACTATGATTAGAAACACTTCTAATAAATGTATTAGTGTTTTGTGGTGTTTTCATGAATAATTATCACCCATAAATGAAATAATTTATTTAGAAACACTTCTCATAGAAGTATAAATGCTTTGTGATGTTTTCTTGAATGGTTATCACCCATAAAGGAAGTACTTTGATTAGAAACACTTCTCATCGAAGCATAAATGGTTTGTGGCGTTTTCATGATTTGTTACCACTCATAAATAAAGTACTCTGATTGGAAACACTTCTCATAGAAGTACACGTGCTTTGTGGTGTATTATTGAATTGTTATCACCCATAAATTAAGTACTTTGAAAAGAAACACTTCTCATAGAAGCATAAATGATTTGTGGTGTTTTCTTGAATACTTATCACCCATAAATGAAGTACTATGATTAGAAGCACATCTAATGGAAGAACAAGTGCTTTGTGGTGTTTTCTTGAATGGTTATCTCCCATAAAGGAAGTACTTTGAATTGACACACTTCTCATCGAAGCATAAATGGTTTGTGGTGTTTTCTTGATTGGTTACCACCCGTAAATTAAAGTACTCAGATTAGAAACACTTCTCATAGAAGTATATGTGCTTTCTGGTGTTTTCTTGAATGGTTATCACCCATAAATAAAGTACTTTGATTAGAAACACTCCTAATAGAAGCATAACTGGTTTGTGGTGGTTTCTCGAATGGTTATCACCTATAAATGAAGTAATTTGATTAGAAACACTCCTCATGGAAGCATAAATGCTGAGTGGTGTTTTCTTGAATGGTTACCACCTTTAAAAGAAGTACTATGATTAGAAACAGTTCTAATAGAAGTATAAGTGCTTTGTAGTAATTTATTGAATGGTTATCACCCATAAATAAAGTACTTTGATTAGAAACACTTCTCATAGAAGCATAACTGGTTTGTGGTGGTTTCTCGAATGGTTATCACCTATAAATGAAGTAATTTGATTAGAAACACTCCTCATGGAAGCATAAATGCTGAGTGGTGTTTTCTTGAATGGTTATCACCCATAAATGAAGTACTTTGAATAGAAACACTCGTAATAGAAGTATAAATGGTTTGTGGTGTTTTCTTGATTGGTTACCACCCATAAATGAAGTACTATGATTATAAACACTTCTAGAAGAAGTACAAGTGCTTAGTGGTGTTTTCATGAATGGTTATCACCCATAAATGAAGTACTTTGATTAGAAACACTTCTCATAGAAGCATAAATGGTTTGTGGTGTTTTCATGATTGGTTACTACCCATAAATGAAGTATTATGATTAGAAACACTTCTAATAGATGTATTAGTGCTTTGTGGTGGTTTCTCGAATGGTTATCACCTATAAATGAAGTAATTTGATTAGAAACACTCCTCATAGAAGCATAAATGCTTTGTGGTTTATTCTTGATTGGTTACCACCTATAAATTAAGTTTTCTGATAAGAAACACTTCTCATAGAAGTATAAGTGCTTTCTGTTGTTTTCTTGATTGGTTATCACCCGTAAATGAAGTACTTTGAATAGAAACACTCCTAAGAGAAGTATAAATGGTTTGTGGTGTTTTCTTGATTGATTACCATCCATAAATGCAGAACTCTGATTAGAAACACTTCTCATACAAGTATCAATGTTTTGTGGACTTTTCTTGAATGGTTATCACCCATAAATGAAGTACTTTGATTAGAAACACTTCTCATCGAAGCATAAATGGTTTGTGGTGTTTTCATGATTGGTTACCATCCATAAATGAAGTACTATGATTAGAAACACTTCTAATAGATGTATTAGTGCTTTGTGGTGTTTTCATGAATAATTATCACCCACAAATGAAGTACTTTGACTAGAAACACTTCTCACAGAAGCATAAATGTTTGTGGTGTTTTCTTGATTGATTACCACATATAAATGAAGTACTATGATTAGAAACACTTCTAATAAATGTATTAGTGCTTTGTGGTGTTTTCATGAATAATTATCACCCATAAATGAAATAATTTATTTAGAAACACTTCTCATAGAAGTATAAATGCTTTGTGATGTTTTCTTGAATGGTTATCACACATAAATGAAATACATTGATTACAAACACATCACAAAGAAGTATAATTCCTTTGTGGCGTTTTCATGATTGGTTACCACTCATAAATGAAGTACTCTGATTCGAAACACTTCTGATAGAAGTATACGTGCTTTGTGGTGTATTCTTGAATTGTTATCACCCATAAATTAAGTACTTTGAATAGAAACACTTCTCATAGAAGCATAAATGATTTGTGGTGTTTTCTTGAATGGTTATCACCCATAAATGAATTACTATGATTAGAAACACTTCTAATAGAAGTACAAGTGCTTTGTGGTGTTTTCTTGAATGGTTATCTCCCATAAAGGATGTACTTTGAATTGAAACACTTCTCATCGAAGCATAAATGGTTTGTGGTGTTTTCTTGATTGGTTACCACCCATAAATTAAAGTACTCAAATTAGAAACACTTCTCACAGAAGTATATGTGCTTTCTGGTGTTTTCTTGAATGGTTATCACCCGTAAATAAAGTACTTTAAATAGAAACACTCCTATTAGAAGCATAAATTGTTTGTGGTGTTTTCTTGATTGGTTACCACCTTTAAATGAAATACTATGATTAGAAACACTTCTAATAGAAGTATAAGTGTTTTGTGGTATTTTCTTGAATGGTTATGACCCATAAATGAAGTACTTTAATTAGAAACACGTCTCATAGAACCATAAATGGTTTGTGGAATTTTCTTGAATGGTTATCACCCATAAATGAAGTTCTTTGATTAGAAACACATCTCATGGAAGCATAAATGATTTGTGGTGTTTTCTTGAATGGTTATCACCCATAAATGAATTACTATGATTAGAAACACTTCTAATAGAAGTACAAGTGCTTTGTGGTGTTTTCTTGAATGGTTATCTCCCATAAAGGATGTACTTTGAATTGAAACACTTCTCATCGAAGCATAAATGGTTTGTGGTGTTTTCTTGATTGGTTACCACCCATAAATTAAAGTACTCAAATTAGAAACACTTCTCACAAAAGTATATGTGCTTTCTGGTGTTTTCTTGAATGGTTATCACCCGTAAATAAAGTACTTTAAATAGAAACACTCCTATTAGAAGCATAAATTGTTTGTGGTGTTTTCTTGATTGGTTACCACCTTTAAATGAAATATTATGATTAGAAACACTTCTAATAGAAGTATAAGTGTTTTGTGGTATTTTCTTGAATGGTTATGACCCATAAATGAAGTACTTTAATTAGAAACACGTCTCATAGAAGCATAAATGGTTTGTGGTGTTTTCTTGATTGGTTACCACCGAAAAATGAAGTACATAGATTAGAAACAGTTCTCATAGAAGTATAAGTGTTTTCGGGTGTTTTTTTGAATGGTTATCACCCGTAAATGAAGTACTTTGAAAAGAAACACCCCTAATAGAAGTATAAATGGTTGGTGGTGTTTTCTTGATTGGTTACCACCCATAAATGAAGTACTATGATTAGAAACACTTCTAATAGATGTATTAGGGCTTTGTGGTGCTTTCTTGAATGGTTATCATCCATAAATGAAGTTCTTTGATTAGAAACACATCTCATGGAAGCATAAATGCTGAGTGGTGTTTTCTTGAATGGTTATCACCCATAAATGAAGTACTTTGAATAGAAACACTCCTAATAGAAGTATAAATGGTTTGTGGTGTTTTCTTGATTGGTTACCACCCATAAATGAAGTACTATGATTATAAACACTTCTAGAAGAAGTACAAGTGCTTAGTGGTGTTTTCATGAATGGTTATCACCCATAAATGAAGTACTTTGATTAGAAACACTTCTCATAGAAGCATAAATGGTTTGTGGTGTTTTCATGATTGGTTACCAGCCATAAATGAAGTATTATGATTAGAAACACTTCTAATAGATGTATTAGTGCTTTGTGGTGGTTTCTTGAATGGTTATCACCTATAAATGAAGTAATTTGATTAGAAACACTCCTCATAGAAGCATAAATGCTTTGTGGTTTATTCTTGATTGGTTACCACCTATAAATTAAGTTTTCTGATAAGAAACACTTCTCATAGAAGTATAAGTGCTTTCTGTTGTTTTCTTGATTGGTTATCACCCGTAAATGAAGTACTTTGAATAGAAACACTCCTAAGAGAAGTATAAATGGTTTGTGGTGTTTTCTTGATTGATTACCATCCATAAATGCAGAACTCTGATTAGAAACACTTCTCATACAAGTATCAATGTTTTGTGGACTTTTCTTGAATGGTTATCACCCATAAATGAAGTACTTTGATTAGAAACACTTCTCATCGAAGCATAAATGGTTTGTGGTGTTTTCATGATTGGTTACCAGCCATAAATGAAGTACTATGATTAGAAACACTTCTAATAGATGTATTAGTGCTTTGTGGTGTTTTCATGAATAATTATCACCCATAAATGAAATAATTTATTTAGAAACACTTCTCATAGAAGTATAAATGCTTTGTGATGTTTTCTTGAATGGTTATCACACATAAATGAAATACATTGATTACAAACACATCACAAAGAAGTATAATTCCTTTGTGGCGTTTTCATGATTGGTTACCACTCATAAATGAAGTACTCTGATTCGAAACACTTCTGATAGAAGTATACGTGCTTTGTGGTGTATTCTTGAATTGTTATCACCCATAAATTAAGTACTTTGAATAGAAACACTTCTCATAGAAGCATAAATGATTTGTGGTGTTTTCTTGAATGGTTATCACCCATAAATGAATTACTATGATTAGAAGCACATCTAATGGAAGAACAAGTGCTTTGTGGTGTTTTCTTGAATGGTTATCTCCCATAAAGGAAGTACTTTGAATTGACACACTTCTCATCGAAGCATAAATGGTTTGTGGTGTTTTCTTGATTGGTTACCACCCGTAAATTAAAGTACTCAGATTAGAAACACTTCTCATAGAAGTATATGTGCTTTCTGGTGTTTTCTTGAATGGTTATCACCCATAAATAAAGTACTTTGATTAGAAACACTCCTAATAGAAGCATAACTGGTTTGTGGTGGTTTCTCGAATGGTTATCACCTATAAATGAAGTAATTTGATTAGAAACACTCCTCATGGAAGCATAAATGCTGAGTGGTGTTTTCTTGAATGGTTACCACCTTTAAAAGAAGTACTATGATTAGAAACAGTTCTAATAGAAGTATAAGTGCTTTGTAGTAATTTATTGAATGGTTATCACCCATAAATAAAGTACTTTGATTAGAAACACTTCTCATAGAAGCATAACTGGTTTGTGGTGGTTTCTCGAATGGTTATCACCTATAAATGAAGTAATTTGATTAGAAACACTCCTCATGGAAGCATAAATGCTGAGTGGTGTTTTCTTGAATGGTTACCACCTTTAAAAGAAGTACTATGATTAGAAACAGTTCTAATAGAAGTATAAGTGCTTTGTAGTAATTTATTGAATGGTTATCACCCATAAATAAAGTACTTTGATTAGAAACACTTCTCATAGAAGCATAACTGGTTTGTGGTGGTTTCTCGAATGGTTATCACCTATAAATGAAGTAATTTGATTAGAAACACTCCTCATGGAAGCATAAATGCTGAGTGGTGTTTTCTTGAATGGTTATCACCCATAAATGAAGTACTTTGAATAGAAACACTCGTAATAGAAGTATAAATGGTTTGTGGTGTTTTCTTGATTGGTTACCACCCATAAATGAAGTACTATGATTATAAACACTTCTAGAAGAAGTACAAGTGCTTAGTGGTGTTTTCATGAATGGTTATCACCCATAAATGAAGTACTTTGATTAGAAACACTTCTCATAGAAGCATAAATGGTTTGTGGTGTTTTCATGATTGGTTACTACCCATAAATGAAGTATTATGATTAGAAACACTTCTAATAGATGTATTAGTGCTTTGTGGTGGTTTCTCGAATGGTTATCACCTATAAATGAAGTAATTTGATTAGAAACACTCCTCATAGAAGCATAAATGCTTTGTGGTTTATTCTTGATTGGTTACCACCTATAAATTAAGTTTTCTGATAAGAAACACTTCTCATAGAAGTATAAGTGCTTTCTGTTGTTTTCTTGATTGGTTATCACCCGTAAATGAAGTACTTTGAATAGAAACACTCCTAAGAGAAGTATAAATGGTTTGTGGTGTTTTCTTGATTGATTACCATCCATAAATGCAGAACTCTGATTAGAAACACTTCTCATACAAGTATCAATGTTTTGTGGACTTTTCTTGAATGGTTATCACCCATAAATGAAGTACTTTGATTAGAAACACTTCTCATCGAAGCATAAATGGTTTGTGGTGTTTTCATGATTGGTTACCATCCATAAATGAAGTACTATGATTAGAAACACTTCTAATAGATGTATTAGTGCTTTGTGGTGTTTTCATGAATAATTATCACCCACAAATGAAGTACTTTGACTAGAAACACTTCTCACAGAAGCATAAATGTTTGTGGTGTTTTCTTGATTGATTACCACATATAAATGAAGTACTATGATTAGAAACACTTCTAATAAATGTATTAGTGCTTTGTGGTGTTTTCATGAATAATTATCACCCATAAATGAAATAATTTATTTAGAAACACTTCTCATAGAAGTATAAATGCTTTGTGATGTTTTCTTGAATGGTTATCACACATAAATGAAATACATTGATTACAAACACATCACAAAGAAGTATAATTCCTTTGTGGCGTTTTCATGATTGGTTACCACTCATAAATGAAGTACTCTGATTCGAAACACTTCTGATAGAAGTATACGTGCTTTGTGGTGTATTCTTGAATTGTTATCACCCATAAATTAAGTACTTTGAATAGAAACACTTCTCATAGAAGCATAAATGATTTGTGGTGTTTTCTTGAATGGTTATCACCCATAAATGAATTACTATGATTAGAAACACTTCTAATAGAAGTACAAGTGCTTTGTGGTGTTTTCTTGAATGGTTATCTCCCATAAAGGATGTACTTTGAATTGAAACACTTCTCATCGAAGCATAAATGGTTTGTGGTGTTTTCTTGATTGGTTACCACCCATAAATTAAAGTACTCAAATTAGAAACACTTCTCACAGAAGTATATGTGCTTTCTGGTGTTTTCTTGAATGGTTATCACCCGTAAATAAAGTACTTTAAATAGAAACACTCCTATTAGAAGCATAAATTGTTTGTGGTGTTTTCTTGATTGGTTACCACCTTTAAATGAAATACTATGATTAGAAACACTTCTAATAGAAGTATAAGTGTTTTGTGGTATTTTCTTGAATGGTTATGACCCATAAATGAAGTACTTTAATTAGAAACACGTCTCATAGAACCATAAATGGTTTGTGGAATTTTCTTGAATGGTTATCACCCATAAATGAAGTTCTTTGATTAGAAACACATCTCATGGAAGCATAAATGATTTGTGGTGTTTTCTTGAATGGTTATCACCCATAAATGAATTACTATGATTAGAAACACTTCTAATAGAAGTACAAGTGCTTTGTGGTGTTTTCTTGAATGGTTATCTCCCATAAAGGATGTACTTTGAATTGAAACACTTCTCATCGAAGCATAAATGGTTTGTGGTGTTTTCTTGATTGGTTACCACCCATAAATTAAAGTACTCAAATTAGAAACACTTCTCACAAAAGTATATGTGCTTTCTGGTGTTTTCTTGAATGGTTATCACCCGTAAATAAAGTACTTTAAATAGAAACACTCCTATTAGAAGCATAAATTGTTTGTGGTGTTTTCTTGATTGGTTACCACCTTTAAATGAAATATTATGATTAGAAACACTTCTAATAGAAGTATAAGTGTTTTGTGGTATTTTCTTGAATGGTTATGACCCATAAATGAAGTACTTTAATTAGAAACACGTCTCATAGAAGCATAAATGGTTTGTGGTGTTTTCTTGATTGGTTACCACCGAAAAATGAAGTACATAGATTAGAAACAGTTCTCATAGAAGTATAAGTGTTTTCGGGTGTTTTTTTGAATGGTTATCACCCGTAAATGAAGTACTTTGAAAAGAAACACCCCTAATAGAAGTATAAATGGTTGGTGGTGTTTTCTTGATTGGTTACCACCCATAAATGAAGTACTATGATTAGAAACACTTCTAATAGATGTATTAGGGCTTTGTGGTGCTTTCTTGAATGGTTATCATCCATAAATGAAGTTCTTTGATTAGAAACACATCTCATGGAAGCATAAATGCTGAGTGGTGTTTTCTTGAATGGTTATCACCCATAAATGAAGTACTTTGAATAGAAACACTCCTAATAGAAGTATAAATGGTTTGTGGTGTTTTCTTGATTGGTTACCACCCATAAATGAAGTACTATGATTATAAACACTTCTAGAAGAAGTACAAGTGCTTAGTGGTGTTTTCATGAATGGTTATCACCCATAAATGAAGTACTTTGATTAGAAACACTTCTCATAGAAGCATAAATGGTTTGTGGTGTTTTCATGATTGGTTACCAGCCATAAATGAAGTATTATGATTAGAAACACTTCTAATAGATGTATTAGTGCTTTGTGGTGGTTTCTTGAATGGTTATCACCTATAAATGAAGTAATTTGATTAGAAACACTCCTCATAGAAGCATAAATGCTTTGTGGTTTATTCTTGATTGGTTACCACCTATAAATTAAGTTTTCTGATAAGAAACACTTCTCATAGAAGTATAAGTGCTTTCTGTTGTTTTCTTGATTGGTTATCACCCGTAAATGAAGTACTTTGAATAGAAACACTCCTAAGAGAAGTATAAATGGTTTGTGGTGTTTTCTTGATTGATTACCATCCATAAATGCAGAACTCTGATTAGAAACACTTCTCATACAAGTATCAATGTTTTGTGGACTTTTCTTGAATGGTTATCACCCATAAATGAAGTACTTTGATTAGAAACACTTCTCATCGAAGCATAAATGGTTTGTGGTGTTTTCATGATTGGTTACCAGCCATAAATGAAGTACTATGATTAGAAACACTTCTAATAGATGTATTAGTGCTTTGTGGTGTTTTCATGAATAATTATCACCCACAAATGAAGTACTTTGACTAGAAACACTTCTCACAGAAGCATAAATGTTTGTGGTGTTTTCTTGATTGATTACCACATATAAATGAAGTACTATGATTAGAAACACTTCTAATAAATGTATTAGTGCTTTGTGGTGTTTTCATGAATAATTATCACCCATAAATGAAATAATTTATTTAGAAACACTTCTCATAGAAGTATAAATGCTTTGTGATGTTTTCTTGAATGGTTATCACACATAAATGAAATACATTGATTACAAACACATCTCAACGAAGGATAATTGCTTTGTGGCGTTTTCATGATTGGTTACCACTCATAAATGAAGTACTCTGATTCGAAACACTTCTGATAGAAGTATACGTGCTTTTTTGTGTATTCTTGAATTGTTATCACCCATAAATTAAGTACTTTGAATAGAAACACTTCTCATAGAAGCATAAATGATTTGTGGTGTTTTCTTGAATGGTTATCACCCATAAATGAATTACTATGATTAGAAGCACATCTAATGGAAGAACAAGTGCTTTGTGGTGTTTTCTTGAATGGTTATCTCCCATAAAGGAAGTACTTTGAATTGACACACTTCTCATCGAAGCATAAATGGTTTGTGGTGTTTTCTTGATTGGTTACCACCCGTAAATTAAAGTACTCAGATTAGAAACACTTCTCATAGAAGTATAAGTGCTTTGTAGTAATTTATTGAATGGTTATCACCCATAAATAAAGTACTTTGATTAGAAACACTTCTCATAGAAGCATAACTGGTTTGTGGTGGTTTCTCGAATGGTTATCACCTATAAATGAAGTAATTTGATTAGAAACACTCCTCATGGAAGCATAAATGCTGAGTGGTGTTTTCTTGAATGGTTATCACCCATAAATGAAGTACTTTGAATAGAAACACTCGTAATAGAAGTATAAATGGTTTGTGGTGTTTTCTTGATTGGTTACCACCCATAAATGAAGTACTATGATTATAAACACTTCTAGAAGAAGTACAAGTGCTTAGTGGTGTTTTCATGAATGGTTATCACCCATAAATGAAGTACTTTGATTAGAAACACTTCTCATAGAAGCATAAATGGTTTGTGGTGTTTTCATGATTGGTTACCACTCATAAATGAAATACTATGATTAGAAACACTTCTAATAGAAGTATAAGTGTTTTGTGGTATTTTCTTGAATGGTTATGACCCATAAATGAAGTACTTTAATTAGAAACACGTCTCATAGAACCATCAATGGTTTGTGGAATTTTCTTGAATGGTTATCACCCATAAATGAAGTTCTTTGATTAGAAACACATCTCATGGAAGCATAAATGATTTGTGGTGTTTTCTTGAATGGTTATCACCCATAAATGAATTACTATGATTAGAAACACTTCTAATAGAAGTACAAGTGCTTTGTGGTGTTTTCTTGAATGGTTATCTCCCATAAAGGATGTACTTTGAATTGAAACACTTCTCATCGAAGCATAAATGGTTTGTGGTGTTTTCTTGATTGGTTACCACCCATAAATTAAAGTACTCAAATTAGAAACACTTCTCACAAAAGTATATGTGCTTTCTGGTGTTTTCTTGAATGGTTATCACCCGTAAATAAAGTACTTTAAATAGAAACACTCCTATTAGAAGCATAAATTGTTTGTGGTGTTTTCTTGATTGGTTACCACCTTTAAATGAAATATTATGATTAGAAACACTTCTAATAGAAGTATAAGTGTTTTGTGGTATTTTCTTGAATGGTTATGACCCATAAATGAAGTACTTTAATTAGAAACACGTCTCATAGAAGCATAAATGGTTTGTGGTGTTTTCTTGATTGGTTACCACCGAAAAATGAAGTACATAGATTAGAAACAGTTCTCATAGAAGTATAAGTGTTTTCGGGTGTTTTTTTGAATGGTTATCACCCGTAAATGAAGTACTTTGAAAAGAAACACCCCTAATAGAAGTATAAATGGTTGGTGGTGTTTTCTTGATTGGTTACCACCCATAAATGAAGTACTATGATTAGAAACACTTCTAATAGATGTATTAGGGCTTTGTGGTGCTTTCTTGAATGGTTATCATCCATAAATGAAGTTCTTTGATTAGAAACACATCTCATGGAAGCATAAATGCTGAGTGGTGTTTTCTTGAATGGTTATCACCCATAAATGAAGTACTTTGAATAGAAACACTCCTAATAGAAGTATAAATTGTTTGTGGTGTTTTCTTGATTGGTTACCACCCATAAATGAAGTACTATGATTATAAACACTTCTAGAAGAAGTACAAGTGCTTAGTGGTGTTTTCATGAATGGTTATCACCCATAAATGAAGTACTTTGATTAGAAACACTTCTCATAGAAGCATAAATGGTTTGTGGTGTTTTCATGATTGGTTACCAGCCATAAATGAAGTATTATGATTAGAAACACTTCTAATAGATGTATTAGTGCTTTGTGGTGGTTTCTCGAATGGTTATCACCTATAAATGAAGTAATTTGATTAGAAACACTCCTCATAGAAGCATAAATGCTTTGTGGTTTATTCTTGATTGGTTACCACCTATAAATTAAGTTTTCTGATAAGAAACACTTCTCATAGAAGTATAAGTGCTTTCTGTTGTTTTCTTGATTGGTTATCACCCGTAAATGAAGTACTTTGAATAGAAACACTCCTAAGAGAAGTATAAATGGTTTGTGGTGTTTTCTTGATTGATTACCATCCATAAATGCAGAACTCTGATTAGAAACACTTCTCATACAAGTATCAATGTTTTGTGGACTTTTCTTGAATGGTTATCACCCATAAATGAAGTACTTTGATTAGAAACACTTCTCATCGAAGCATAAATGGTTTGTGGTGTTTTCATGATTGGTTACCAGCCATAAATGAAGTACTATGATTAGAAACACTTCTAATAGATGTATTAGTGCTTTGTGGTGTTTTCATGAATAATTATCACCCACAAATGAAGTACTTTGACTAGAAACACTTCTCACAGAAGCATAAATGTTTGTGGTGTTTTCTTGATTGATTACCACATATAAATGAAGTACTATGATTAGAAACACTTCTAATAAATGTATTAGTGCTTTGTGGTGTTTTCATGAATAATTATCACCCATAAATGAAATAATTTATTTAGAAACACTTCTCATAGAAGTATAAATGCTTTGTGATGTTTTCTTGAATGGTTATCACACATAAATGAAATACATTGATTACAAACACATCTCAACGAAGTATAATTGCTTTGTGGCGTTTTCATGATTGGTTACCACTCATAAATGAAGTACTCTGATTCGAAACACTTCTGATAGAAGTATACGTGCTTTTTTGTGTATTCTTGAATTGTTATCACCCATAAATTAAGTACTTTGAATAGAAACACTTCTCATAGAAGCATAAATGATTTGTGGTGTTTTCTTGAATGGTTATCACCCATAAATGAATTACTATGATTAGAAACACTACTAATAGAAGTACAAGTGCTTTGTGGTGTTTTCTTGAATGGTTATCTCCCATAAAGGATGTACTTTGAATTGAAACCCTTCTCATCGAAGCATAAATGGTTTGTGGTGTTTTCTTGATTGGTTACCACCCATAAATTAAAGTACTCAAATTAGAAACACTTCTCATAGAAGTATATGTGCTTTCTGGTGTTTTCTTGAATGGTTATCACCCGTAAATGAAGTACTTTAAATAGAAACACTCCTATTACAAGCATAAATTGTTTGTGGTGTTTTCTTGATTGGTTACCACCTTTAAATGAAATACTATGATTAGAAACACTTCTAATAGAAGTATAAGTGTTTTGTGGTATTTTCTTGAATGGTTATGACCCATAAATGAAGTACTTTAATTAGAAACACGTCTCATAGAAGCATAAATGGTTTGTGGTATTTTCTTGAATGGTTATCACCCATAAATGAATTACTTTAATTAGAAACACTTCTCATAGAAGCATAAATGGTTTGGGGTGTTTTCTTGATTGGTTACCACCTTTAAAAGAAGTACTATGATTAGAAACAGTTCTAATAGAAGTATAATTGCTTTGTGGTGTTTTCTTGATTGGTTACCACCCGTAAATTAAAGTACTCAGATTTGAAACACTTCTCATCGAATGGTTATCACGCGTAAATGAAGTACTTTGAATAGAAACACCCCTAATAGAAGTATAAATGGTTGGTGGTGTTTTCTTGATTGGTTACCACCCATAAATGAAGTACTATGATTAGAAACAGTTATAATAGAAGTATTAGTGCTTTGTGGTATTTTCTTGAATGGTTATCACCCATAAATGAAGTACTTTGATTAGAAACACTTCTCACAGAAGCATAAATGGTTTGTGGTGTTTTCTTGATTGGTTACCACCCATAAATGAAGTACTATGATTAGAAATACTTCTAATAGATGTATGAGGGCTTTGTGGTGTTTTCTTGAATAGTTATCACCCATAAATTAAGTACTTTCATTGGAACCACGTCTCATAGAAGCATAAATGGTTTGGGGTGTTTTCTTGGTTACCACCTTTAAAAGAAGTACTATGATTAGAAACAGTTCTAATAGAAGTATAAGTGCTTTGTGGTGTTTTCTTGAATGGTTATCACCCATAAAGGAAGTACTTTGATTAGAAACACTTCTCATCGAAGCATAAATTGTTTGTGGCGTTTTCATGATTTGTTACCACTCATAAATAAAGTACTTTGATTGGAAACACTTCTCATAGAAGCATAAATGATTTGTGGTGTTTTCTTGAATGGTTATCACCCATAAATGAAGTACTATGATTAGAAGCACATCTAATGGAAGAACAAGTGCTTTGTGGTGTTTTCTTGAATGGTTATGACCCATAAATTAAGTACTTTAATTGGAAACACGTCTCATAGAAGCATAAATGGTTTGGGGTGTTTTCTTGATTGGTTACCACCTTTAAAAGAAGTACAATGATTAGAAACAGTTCTAATAGAAGCATAAATGGTTTGTGGTGTTTTCTTGATTGGTTACCACCCATAAATTAAAGTACTCAAATTAGAAACACTTCTCATAGAAGTATATGTGCTTTCTGGTGTTTTCTTGAATGGTTATCACCCGTAAATAAAGTACTTTAAATAGAAACACTCCTATTACAAGCATAAATTGTTTGTGGTGTTTTCTTGATTGGTTACCACCTTTAAATGAAATACTATGATTAGAAACACTTCTAATAGAAGTATAAGTGTTTTGTGGTATTTTCTTGAATGGTTATGACCCATAAATGAGGTACTTTAATTAGAAACACGTCTCATAGAAGCATAAATGGTTTGTGGTATTTTCTTGAATGGTTATCACCCATAAATGAAGTACTTTAATTAGAAACACTTCTCATAGAAGCATAAATGGTTTGGGGTGTTTTCTTGATTGGTTACCACCTTTAAAAGAAGTACTATGATTAGAAACAGTTCTAATAGAAGTATAATTGCTTTGTGGTGTTTTCTTGATTGGTTACCACCCGTAAATTAAAGTACTCAGATTTGAAAAACTTCTCATCGAATGGTTATCACCCGTAAATGAATTACTTTGAATAGAAACACCCCTAATAGAAGTATAAATGGTTGGTGGTGTTTTCTTGATTGGTTACCACCCATAAATGAAGTACTATGATTAGAAACAGTTATAATAGAAGTATTAGTGCTTTGTGGTATTTTCTTGAATGGTTATCACCCATAAATGAAGTACTTTGATTGGAAACACTTCTCATAGAAGCATAAATGATTTGTGGTGTTTTCTTGAATGGTTATCACCCATAAATGAAGTACTATGATTAGAAGCACATCTAATGGAAGAACAAGTGCTTTGTGGTGTTTTCTTGAATGGTTATGACCCATAAATTAAGTACTTTAATTGGAAACACGTCTCATAGAAGCATAAATGGTTTGGGGTGTTTTCTTGATTGGTTACCACCTTTAAAAGAAGTACAATGATTAGAAACAGTTCTAATAGAAGCATAAATGGTTTGTGGTGTTTTCTTGATTGGTTGCCACCCATAAATTAAAGTACTCAAATTAGAAACACTTATCATAGAAGTATATGTGCTTTCTGGTGTTTTCTTGAATGGTTATCACCCGTAAATAAAGTACTTTAAATAGAAACACTCCTATTAGAAGCATAAATTGTTTGTGGTGTTTTCTTGATTGGTTACCACCTTTAAATGAAATACTATGATTAGAAACACTTCTAATAGAAGTATAAGTGTTTTGTGGTATTTTCTTGAATGGTTATGACCCATAAATGAAGTACTTTAATTAGAAACACGTCTCATAGAAGCATAAATGGTTTGGGGTGTTTTCTTGATTGGTTACCACCTTTAAAAGAAGTACTATGATTAGAAACAGTTCTAATAGAAGTATAATTGCTTTGTGGTGTTTTTTTGATTGGTTACCACCCGTAAATTAAAGTACTCAGATTTGAAACACTTCTCATAGAATGGTTATCACCCGTAAATGAAGTACATTGAATAGAAACACCCCTAATAGAAGTATAAATGGTTGGTGGTGTTTTCTTGGTTGGTTACCACCCATAAATGAAGTACTATGATTAGAAACATTTATAATAGAAGTATTAGGGCTTCGTGGTGCTCTCTTGAATAGTTATCACCCATAAATGAAGTACTTTGAATAGAAACACTTCTAATAGAAGTATAAATATTTTGTGGTGTTTTCTGAATTGGTTACCAACCATAAATGAAGTACTATGATTATAAACACTTCTAGAAGAAGTACAAGTGCTTTGTGGTGTTTTCATGAATGGTTATCACCCATAAATGAAGTTCTTTGATTAGAAACACATCTCATGGAAGCATAAATGCTCAGTGGTGTTTTCATGAATGGTTATCACCCGTAAATGAAGTACTATGATTAGAAACAATTCTAATAGAAGTATAAGTGCTTTGTGGTGTTTTCTTGAATGGTTATCACCCATAAAGGAAGTACTTTGATTAGAAACACTTCTCATTGAAGCATAAATGGTTTGTGGTGTTTTCTTGATTGGTTACCACCGAAAAATGAAGTACATAGATTAGAAACAGTTCTCATAGAAGTATAAGTGTTTTCGGGTGTTTTTTTGAATGGTTATCACCCGTAAATGAAGTACTTTGAAAAGAAACACCCCTAATAGAAGTATAAATGGTTGGTGGTGTTTTCTTGATTGGTTACCACCCATAAATGAAGTACTATGATTAGAAACACTTCTAATAGATGTATTAGGGCTTTGTGGTGCTTTCTTGAATGGTTATCATCCATAAATGAAGTTCTTTGATTAGAAACACATCTCATGGAAGCATAAATGCTGAGTGGTGTTTTCTTGAATGGTTATCACCCATAAATGAAGTACTTTGAATAGAAACACTCGTAATAGAAGTATAAATGGTTTGTGGTGTTTTCTTGATTGGTTACCACCCATAAATGAAGTACTATGATTATAAACACTTCTAGAAGAAGTACAAGTGCTTAGTGGTGTTTTCATGAATGGTTATCACCCATAAATGAAGTACTTTGATTAGAAACACTTCTCATAGAAGCATAAATGGTTTGTGGTGTTTTCATGATTGGTTACTACCCATAAATGAAGTATTATGATTAGAAACACTTCTAATAGATGTATTAGTGCTTTGTGGTGGTTTCTCGAATGGTTATCACCTATAAATGAAGTAATTTGATTAGAAACACTCCTCATAGAAGCATAAATGCTTTGTGGTTTATTCTTGATTGGTTACCACCTATAAATTAAGTTTTCTGATAAGAAACACTTCTCATAGAAGTATAAGTGCTTTCTGTTGTTTTCTTGATTGGTTATCACCCGTAAATGAAGTACTTTGAATAGAAACACTCCTAAGAGAAGTATAAATGGTTTGTGGTGTTTTCTTGATTGATTACCATCCATAAATGCAGAACTCTGATTAGAAACACTTCTCATACAAGTATCAATGTTTTGTGGACTTTTCTTGAATGGTTATCACCCATAAATGAAGTACTTTGATTAGAAACACTTCTCATCGAAGCATAAATGGTTTGTGGTGTTTTCATGATTGGTTACCAGCCATAAATGAAGTACTATGATTAGAAACACTTCTAATAGATGTATTAGTGCTTTGTGGTGTTTTCATGAATAATTATCACCCACAAATGAAGTACTTTGACTAGAAACACTTCTCACAGAAGCATAAATGTTTGTGGTGTTTTCTTGATTGATTACCACATATAAATGAAGTACTATGATTAGAAACACTTCTAATAAATGTATTAGTGCTTTGTGGTGTTTTCATGAATAATTATCACCCATAAATGAAATAATTTATTTAGAAACACTTCTCATAGAAGTATAAATGCTTTGTGATGTTTTCTTGAATGGTTATCACACATAAATGAAATACATTGATTACAAACACATCACAAAGAAGTATAATTCCTTTGTGGCGTTTTCATGATTGGTTACCACTCATAAATGAAGTACTCTGATTCGAAACACTTCTGATAGAAGTATACGTGCTTTGTGGTGTATTCTTGAATTGTTATCACCCATAAATTAAGTACTTTGAATAGAAACACTTCTCATAGAAGCATAAATGATTTGTGGTGTTTTCTTGAATGGTTATCACCCATAAATGAATTACTATGATTAGAAACACTTCTAATAGAAGTACAAGTGCTTTGTGGTGTTTTCTTGAATGGTTATCTCCCATAAAGGATGTACTTTGAATTGAAACACTTCTCATCGAAGCATAAATGGTTTGTGGTGTTTTCTTGATTGGTTACCACCCATAAATTAAAGTACTCAAATTAGAAACACTTCTCACAGAAGTATATGTGCTTTCTGGTGTTTTCTTGAATGGTTATCACCCGTAAATAAAGTACTTTAAATAGAAACACTCCTATTAGAAGCATAAATTGTTTGTGGTGTTTTCTTGATTGGTTACCACCTTTAAATGAAATACTATGATTAGAAACACTTCTAATAGAAGTATAAGTGTTTTGTGGTATTTTCTTGAATGGTTATGACCCATAAATGAAGTACTTTAATTAGAAACACGTCTCATAGAACCATCAATGGTTTGTGGAATTTTCTTGAATGGTTATCACCCATAAATGAAGTTCTTTGATTAGAAACACATCTCATGGAAGCATAAATGATTTGTGGTGTTTTCTTGAATGGTTATCACCCATAAATGAATTACTATGATTAGAAACACTTCTAATAGAAGTACAAGTGCTTTGTGGTGTTTTCTTGAATGGTTATCTCCCATAAAGGATGTACTTTGAATTGAAACACTTCTCATCGAAGCATAAATGGTTTGTGGTGTTTTCTTGATTGGTTACCACCCATAAATTAAAGTACTCAAATTAGAAACACTTCTCACAAAAGTATATGTGCTTTCTGGTGTTTTCTTGAATGGTTATCACCCGTAAATAAAGTACTTTAAATAGAAACACTCCTATTAGAAGCATAAATTGTTTGTGGTGTTTTCTTGATTGGTTACCACCTTTAAATGAAATATTATGATTAGAAACACTTCTAATAGAAGTATAAGTGTTTTGTGGTATTTTCTTGAATGGTTATGACCCATAAATGAAGTACTTTAATTAGAAACACGTCTCATAGAAGCATAAATGGTTTGTGGTGTTTTCTTGATTGGTTACCACCGAAAAATGAAGTACATAGATTAGAAACAGTTCTCATAGAAGTATAAGTGTTTTCGGGTGTTTTTTTGAATGGTTATCACCCGTAAATGAAGTACTTTGAAAAGAAACACCCCTAATAGAAGTATAAATGGTTGGTGGTGTTTTCTTGATTGGTTACCACCCATAAATGAAGTACTATGATTAGAAACACTTCTAATAGATGTATTAGGGCTTTGTGGTGCTTTCTTGAATGGTTATCATCCATAAATGAAGTTCTTTGATTAGAAACACATCTCATGGAAGCATAAATGCTGAGTGGTGTTTTCTTGAATGGTTATCACCCATAAATGAAGTACTTTGAATAGAAACACTCCTAATAGAAGTATAAATGGTTTGTGGTGTTTTCTTGATTGGTTACCACCCATAAATGAAGTACTATGATTATAAACACTTCTAGAAGAAGTACAAGTGCTTAGTGGTGTTTTCATGAATGGTTATCACCCATAAATGAAGTACTTTGATTAGAAACACTTCTCATAGAAGCATAAATGGTTTGTGGTGTTTTCATGATTGGTTACCAGCCATAAATGAAGTATTATGATTAGAAACACTTCTAATAGATGTATTAGTGCTTTGTGGTGGTTTCTCGAATGGTTATCACCTATAAATGAAGTAATTTGATTAGAAACACTCCTCATAGAAGCATAAATGCTTTGTGGTTTATTCTTGATTGGTTACCACCTATAAATTAAGTTTTCTGATAAGAAACACTTCTCATAGAAGTATAAGTGCTTTCTGTTGTTTTCTTGATTGGTTATCACCCGTAAATGAAGTACTTTGAATAGAAACACTCCTAAGAGAAGTATAAATGGTTTGTGGTGTTTTCTTGATTGATTACCATCCATAAATGCAGAACTCTGATTAGAAACACTTCTCATACAAGTATCAATGTTTTGTGGACTTTTCTTGAATGGTTATCACCCATAAATGAAGTACTTTGATTAGAAACACTTCTCATCGAAGCATAAATGGTTTGTGGTGTTTTCATGATTGGTTACCATCCATAAATGAAGTACTATGATTAGAAACACTTCTAATAGATGTATTAGTGCTTTGTGGTGTTTTCATGAATAATTATCACCCACAAATGAAGTACTTTGACTAGAAACACTTCTCACAGAAGCATAAATGTTTGTGGTGTTTTCTTGATTGATTACCACATATAAATGAAGTACTATGATTAGAAACACTTCTAATAAATGTATTAGTGCTTTGTGGTGTTTTCATGAATAATTATCACCCATAAATGAAATAATTTATTTAGAAACACTTCTCATAGAAGTATAAATGCTTTGTGATGTTTTCTTGAATGGTTATCACACATAAATGAAATACATTGATTACAAACACATCTCAACGAAGTATAATTGCTTTGTGGCGTTTTCATGATTGGTTACCACTCATAAATGAAGTACTCTGATTCGAAAAACTTCTGATAGAAGTATACGTGCTTTTTTGTGTATTCTTGAATTGTTATCACCCATAAATTAAGTACTTTGAATAGAAACACTTCTCATAGAAGCATAAATGATTTGTGGTGTTTTCTTGAATGGTTATCACCCATAAATGAATTACTATGATTAGAAACACTACTAATAGAAGTACAAGTGCTTTGTGGTGTTTTCTTGAATGGTTATCTCCCATAAAGGATGTACTTTGAATTGAAACCCTTCTCATCGAAGCATAAATGGTTTGTGGTGTTTTCTTGATTGGTTACCACCCATAAATTAAAGTACTCAAATTAGAAACACTTCTCATAGAAGTATATGTGCTTTCTGGTGTTTTCTTGAATGGTTATCACCCGTAAATGAAGTACTTTAAATAGAAACACTCCTATTACAAGCATAAATTGTTTGTGGTGTTTTCTTGATTGGTTACCACCTTTAAATGAAATACTATGATTAGAAACACTTCTAATAGAAGTATAAGTGTTTTGTGGTATTTTCTTGAATGGTTATGACCCATAAATGAAGTACTTTAATTAGAAACACGTCTCATAGAAGCATAAATGGTTTGTGGTATTTTCTTGAATGGTTATCACCCATAAATGAATTACTTTAATTAGAAACACTTCTCATAGAAGCATAAATGGTTTGGGGTGTTTTCTTGATTGGTTACCACCTTTAAAAGAAGTACTATGATTAGAAACAGTTCTAATAGAAGTATAATTGCTTTGTGGTGTTTTCTTGATTGGTTACCACCCGTAAATTAAAGTACTCAGATTTGAAACACTTCTCATCGAATGGTTATCACGCGTAAATGAAGTACTTTGAATAGAAACACCCCTAATAGAAGTATAAATGGTTGGTGGTGTTTTCTTGATTGGTTACCACCCATAAATGAAGTACTATGATTAGAAACAGTTATAATAGAAGTATTAGTGCTTTGTGGTATTTTCTTGAATGGTTATCACCCATAAATGAAGTACTTTGATTAGAAACACTTCTCACAGAAGCATAAATGGTTTGTGGTGTTTTCTTGATTGGTTACCACCCATAAATGAAGTACTATGATTAGAAATACTTCTAATAGATGTATGAGGGCTTTGTGGTGTTTTCTTGAATAGTTATCACCCATAAATTAAGTACTTTCATTGGAACCACGTCTCATAGAAGCATAAATGGTTTGGGGTGTTTTCTTGGTTACCACCTTTAAAAGAAGTACTATGATTAGAAACAGTTCTAATAGAAGTATAAGTGCTTTGTGGTGTTTTCTTGAATGGTTATCACCCATAAAGGAAGTACTTTGATTAGAAACACTTCTCATCGAAGCATAAATTGTTTGTGGCGTTTTCATGATTTGTTACCACTCATAAATAAAGTACTTTGATTGGAAACACTTCTCATAGAAGCATAAATGATTTGTGGTGTTTTCTTGAATGGTTATCACCCATAAATGAAGTACTATGATTAGAAGCACATCTAATGGAAGAACAAGTGCTTTGTGGTGTTTTCTTGAATGGTTATGACCCATAAATTAAGTACTTTAATTGGAAACACGTCTCATAGAAGCATAAATGGTTTGGGGTGTTTTCTTGATTGGTTACCACCTTTAAAAGAAGTACAATGATTAGAAACAGTTCTAATAGAAGCATAAATGGTTTGTGGTGTTTTCTTGATTGGTTACCACCCATAAATTAAAGTACTCAAATTAGAAACACTTCTCATAGAAGTATATGTGCTTTCTGGTGTTTTCTTGAATGGTTATCACCCGTAAATAAAGTACTTTAAATAGAAACACTCCTATTACAAGCATAAATTGTTTGTGGTGTTTTCTTGATTGGTTACCACCTTTAAATGAAATACTATGATTAGAAACACTTCTAATAGAAGTATAAGTGTTTTGTGGTATTTTCTTGAATGGTTATGACCCATAAATGAGGTACTTTAATTAGAAACACGTCTCATAGAAGCATAAATGGTTTGTGGTATTTTCTTGAATGGTTATCACCCATAAATGAAGTACTTTAATTAGAAACACTTCTCATAGAAGCATAAATGGTTTGGGGTGTTTTCTTGATTGGTTACCACCTTTAAAAGAAGTACTATGATTAGAAACAGTTCTAATAGAAGTATAATTGCTTTGTGGTGTTTTCTTGATTGGTTACCACCCGTAAATTAAAGTACTCAGATTTGAAAAACTTCTCATCGAATGGTTATCACCCGTAAATGAATTACTTTGAATAGAAACACCCCTAATAGAAGTATAAATGGTTGGTGGTGTTTTCTTGATTGGTTACCACCCATAAATGAAGTACTATGATTAGAAACAGTTATAATAGAAGTATTAGTGCTTTGTGGTATTTTCTTGAATGGTTATCACCCATAAATGAAGTACTTTGATTGGAAACACTTCTCATAGAAGCATAAATGATTTGTGGTGTTTTCTTGAATGGTTATCACCCATAAATGAAGTACTATGATTAGAAGCACATCTAATGGAAGAACAAGTGCTTTGTGGTGTTTTCTTGAATGGTTATGACCCATAAATTAAGTACTTTAATTGGAAACACGTCTCATAGAAGCATAAATGGTTTGGGGTGTTTTCTTGATTGGTTACCACCTTTAAAAGAAGTACAATGATTAGAAACAGTTCTAATAGAAGCATAAATGGTTTGTGGTGTTTTCTTGATTGGTTGCCACCCATAAATTAAAGTACTCAAATTAGAAACACTTATCATAGAAGTATATGTGCTTTCTGGTGTTTTCTTGAATGGTTATCACCCGTAAATAAAGTACTTTAAATAGAAACACTCCTATTAGAAGCATAAATTGTTTGTGGTGTTTTCTTGATTGGTTACCACCTTTAAATGAAATACTATGATTAGAAACACTTCTAATAGAAGTATAAGTGTTTTGTGGTATTTTCTTGAATGGTTATGACCCATAAATGAAGTACTTTAATTAGAAACACGTCTCATAGAAGCATAAATGGTTTGGGGTGTTTTCTTGATTGGTTACCACCTTTAAAAGAAGTACTATGATTAGAAACAGTTCTAATAGAAGTATAATTGCTTTGTGGTGTTTTTTTGATTGGTTACCACCCGTAAATTAAAGTACTCAGATTTGAAACACTTCTCATAGAATGGTTATCACCCGTAAATGAAGTACATTGAATAGAAACACCCCTAATAGAAGTATAAATGGTTGGTGGTGTTTTCTTGGTTGGTTACCACCCATAAATGAAGTACTATGATTAGAAACATTTATAATAGAAGTATTAGGGCTTCGTGGTGCTCTCTTGAATAGTTATCACCCATAAATGAAGTACTTTGAATAGAAACACTTCTAATAGAAGTATAAATATTTTGTGGTGTTTTCTGAATTGGTTACCAACCATAAATGAAGTACTATGATTATAAACACTTCTAGAAGAAGTACAAGTGCTTTGTGGTGTTTTCATGAATGGTTATCACCCATAAATGAAGTTCTTTGATTAGAAACACATCTCATGGAAGCATAAATGCTCAGTGGTGTTTTCATGAATGGTTATCACCCGTAAATGAAGTACTATGATTAGAAACAATTCTAATAGAAGTATAAGTGCTTTGTGGTGTTTTCTTGAATGGTTATCACCCATAAAGGAAGTACTTTGATTAGAAACACTTCTCATTGAAGCATAAATGGTTTGTGGTGTTTTCTTGATTGGTTACCACCGAAAAATGAAGTACATAGATTAGAAACAGTTCTCATAGAAGTATAAGTGTTTTCGGGTGTTTTTTTGAATGGTTATCACCCGTAAATGAAGTACTTTGAAAAGAAACACCCCTAATAGAAGTATAAATGGTTGGTGGTGTTTTCTTGATTGGTTACCACCCATAAATGAAGTACTATGATTAGAAACACTTCTAATAGATGTATTAGGGCTTTGTGGTGCTTTCTTGAATGGTTATCATCCATAAATGAAGTTCTTTGATTAGAAACACATCTCATGGAAGCATAAATGCTGAGTGGTGTTTTCTTGAATGGTTATCACCCATAAATGAAGTACTTTGAATAGAAACACTCGTAATAGAAGTATAAATGGTTTGTGGTGTTTTCTTGATTGGTTACCACCCATAAATGAAGTACTATGATTATAAACACTTCTAGAAGAAGTACAAGTGCTTAGTGGTGTTTTCATGAATGGTTATCACCCATAAATGAAGTACTTTGATTAGAAACACTTCTCATAGAAGCATAAATGGTTTGTGGTGTTTTCATGATTGGTTACTACCCATAAATGAAGTATTATGATTAGAAACACTTCTAATAGATGTATTAGTGCTTTGTGGTGGTTTCTCGAATGGTTATCACCTATAAATGAAGTAATTTGATTAGAAACACTCCTCAAAGAAGCATAAATGCTTTGTGGTTTATTCTTGATTGGTTACCACCTATAAATTAAGTTTTCTGATAAGAAACACTTCTCATAGAAGTATAAGTGCTTTCTGTTGTTTTCTTGATTGGTTATCACCCGTAAATGAAGTACTTTGAATAGAAACACTCCTAAGAGAAGTATAAATGGTTTGTGGTGTTTTCTTGATTGATTACCATCCATAAATGCAGAACTCTGATTAGAAACACTTCTCATACAAGTATCAATGTTTTGTGGACTTTTCTTGAATGGTTATCACCCATAAATGAAGTACTTTGATTAGAAACACTTCTCATCGAAGCATAAATGGTTTGTGGTGTTTTCATGATTGGTTACCAGCCATAAATGAAGTACTATGATTAGAAACACTTCTAATAGATGTATTAGTGCTTTGTGGTGTTTTCATGAATAATTATCACCCACAAATGAAGTACTTTGACTAGAAACACTTCTCACAGAAGCATAAATGTTTGTGGTGTTTTCTTGATTGATTACCACATATAAATGAAGTACTATGATTAGAAACACTTCTAATAAATGTATTAGTGCTTTGTGGTGTTTTCATGAATAATTATCACCCATAAATGAAATAATTTATTTAGAAACACTTCTCATAGAAGTATAAATGCTTTGTGATGTTTTCTTGAATGGTTATCACACATAAATGAAATACATTGATTACAAACACATCTCAAAGAAGTATAATTCCTTTGTGGCGTTTTCATGATTGGTTACCACTCATAAATGAAGTACTCTGATTCGAAACACTTCTGATAGAAGTATACGTGCTTTGTGGTGTATTCTTGAATTGTTATCACCCATAAATTAAGTACTTTGAATAGAAACACTTCTCATAGAAGCATAAATGATTTGTGGTGTTTTCTTGAATGGTTATCACCCATAAATGAATTACTATGATTAGAAACACTTCTAATAGAAGTACAAGTGCTTTGTGGTGTTTTCTTGAATGGTTATCTCCCATAAAGGATGTACTTTGAATTGAAACACTTCTCATCGAAGCATAAATGGTTTGTGGTGTTTTCTTGATTGGTTACCACCCATAAATTAAAGTACTCAAATTAGAAACACTTCTCACAGAAGTATATGTGCTTTCTGGTGTTTTCTTGAATGGTTATCACCCGTAAATAAAGTACTTTAAATAGAAACACTCCTATTAGAAGCATAAATTGTTTGTGGTGTTTTCTTGATTGGTTACCACCTTTAAATGAAATACTATGATTAGAAACACTTCTAATAGAAGTATAAGTGTTTTGTGGTATTTTCTTGAATGGTTATGACCCATAAATGAAGTACTTTAATTAGAAACACGTCTCATAGAACCATCAATGGTTTGTGGAATTTTCTTGAATGGTTATCACCCATAAATGAAGTTCTTTGATTAGAAACACATCTCATGGAAGCATAAATGATTTGTGGTGTTTTCTTGAATGGTTATCACCCATAAATGAATTACTATGATTAGAAACACTTCTAATAGAAGTACAAGTGCTTTGTGGTGTTTTCTTGAATGGTTATCTCCCATAAAGGATGTACTTTGAATTGAAACACTTCTCATCGAAGCATAAATGGTTTGTGGTGTTTTCTTGATTGGTTACCACCCATAAATTAAAGTACTCAAATTAGAAACACTTCTCACAAAAGTATATGTGCTTTCTGGTGTTTTCTTGAATGGTTATCACCCGTAAATAAAGTACTTTAAATAGAAACACTCCTATTAGAAGCATAAATTGTTTGTGGTGTTTTCTTGATTGGTTACCACCTTTAAATGAAATATTATGATTAGAAACACTTCTAATAGAAGTATAAGTGTTTTGTGGTATTTTCTTGAATGGTTATGACCCATAAATGAAGTACTTTAATTAGAAACACGTCTCATAGAAGCATAAATGGTTTGTGGTGTTTTCTTGATTGGTTACCACCGAAAAATGAAGTACATAGATTAGAAACAGTTCTCATAGAAGTATAAGTGTTTTCGGGTGTTTTTTTGAATGGTTATCACCCGTAAATGAAGTACTTTGAAAAGAAACACCCCTAATAGAAGTATAAATGGTTGGTGGTGTTTTCTTGATTGGTTACCACCCATAAATGAAGTACTATGATTAGAAACACTTCTAATAGATGTATTAGGGCTTTGTGGTGCTTTCTTGAATGGTTATCATCCATAAATGAAGTTCTTTGATTAGAAACACATCTCATGGAAGCATAAATGCTGAGTGGTGTTTTCTTGAATGGTTATCACCCATAAATGAAGTACTTTGAATAGAAACACTCCTAATAGAAGTATAAATGGTTTGTGGTGTTTTCTTGATTGGTTACCACCCATAAATGAAGTACTATGATTATAAACACTTCTAGAAGAAGTACAAGTGCTTAGTGGTGTTTTCATGAATGGTTATCACCCATAAATGAAGTACTTTGATTAGAAACACTTCTCATAGAAGCATAAATGGTTTGTGGTGTTTTCATGATTGGTTACCAGCCATAAATGAAGTATTATGATTAGAAACACTTCTAATAGATGTATTAGTGCTTTGTGGTGGTTTCTCGAATGGTTATCACCTATAAATGAAGTAATTTGATTAGAAACACTCCTCATAGAAGCATAAATGCTTTGTGGTTTATTCTTGATTGGTTACCACCTATAAATTAAGTTTTCTGATAAGAAACACTTCTCATAGAAGTATAAGTGCTTTCTGTTGTTTTCTTGATTGGTTATCACCCGTAAATGAAGTACTTTGAATAGAAACACTCCTAAGAGAAGTATAAATGGTTTGTGGTGTTTTCTTGATTGATTACCATCCATAAATGCAGAACTCTGATTAGAAACACTTCTCATACAAGTATCAATGTTTTGTGGACTTTTCTTGAATGGTTATCACCCATAAATGAAGTACTTTGATTAGAAACACTTCTCATCGAAGCATAAATGGTTTGTGGTGTTTTCATGATTGGTTACCATCCATAAATGAAGTACTATGATTAGAAACACTTCTAATAGATGTATTAGTGCTTTGTGGTGTTTTCATGAATAATTATCACCCACAAATGAAGTACTTTGACTAGAAACACTTCTCACAGAAGCATAAATGTTTGTGGTGTTTTCTTGATTGATTACCACATATAAATGAAGTACTATGATTAGAAACACTTCTAATAAATGTATTAGTGCTTTGTGGTGTTTTCATGAATAATTATCACCCATAAATGAAATAATTTATTTAGAAACACTTCTCATAGAAGTATAAATGCTTTGTGATGTTTTCTTGAATGGTTATCACACATAAATGAAATACATTGATTACAAACACATCTCAACGAAGTATAATTGCTTTGTGGCGTTTTCATGATTGGTTACCACTCATAAATGAAGTACTCTGATTCGAAAAACTTCTGATAGAAGTATACGTGCTTTTTTGTGTATTCTTGAATTGTTATCACCCATAAATTAAGTACTTTGAATAGAAACACTTCTCATAGAAGCATAAATGATTTGTGGTGTTTTCTTGAATGGTTATCACCCATAAATGAATTACTATGATTAGAAACACTACTAATAGAAGTACAAGTGCTTTGTGGTGTTTTCTTGAATGGTTATCTCCCATAAAGGATGTACTTTGAATTGAAACCCTTCTCATCGAAGCATAAATGGTTTGTGGTGTTTTCTTGATTGGTTACCACCCATAAATTAAAGTACTCAAATTAGAAACACTTCTCATAGAAGTATATGTGCTTTCTGGTGTTTTCTTGAATGGTTATCACCCGTAAATGAAGTACTTTAAATAGAAACACTCCTATTACAAGCATAAATTGTTTGTGGTGTTTTCTTGATTGGTTACCACCTTTAAATGAAATACTATGATTAGAAACACTTCTAATAGAAGTATAAGTGTTTTGTGGTATTTTCTTGAATGGTTATGACCCATAAATGAAGTACTTTAATTAGAAACACGTCTCATAGAAGCATAAATGGTTTGTGGTATTTTCTTGAATGGTTATCACCCATAAATGAATTGCTTTAATTAGAAACACTTCTCATAGAAGCATAAATGGTTTGGGGTGTTTTCTTGATTGGTTACCACCTTTAAAAGAAGTACTATGATTAGAAACAGTTCTAATAGAAGTATAATTGCTTTGTGGTGTTTTCTTGATTGGTTACCACCCGTAAATTAAAGTACTCAGATTTGAAACACTTCTCATCGAATGGTTATCACGCGTAAATGAAGTACTTTGAATAGAAACACCCCTAATAGAAGTATAAATGGTTGGTGGTGTTTTCTTGATTGGTTACCACCCATAAATGAAGTACTATGATTAGAAACAGTTATAATAGAAGTATTAGTGCTTTGTGGTATTTTCTTGAATGGTTATCACCCATAAATGAAGTACTTTGATTAGAAACACTTCTCACAGAAGCATAAATGGTTTGTGGTGTTTTCTTGATTGGTTACCACCCATAAATGAAGTACTATGATTAGAAATACTTCTAATAGATGTATGAGGGCTTTGTGGTGTTTTCTTGAATAGTTATCACCCATAAATTAAGTACTTTCATTGGAACCACGTCTCATAGAAGCATAAATGGTTTGGGGTGTTTTCTTGGTTACCACCTTTAAAAGAAGTACTATGATTAGAAACAGTTCTAATAGAAGTATAAGTGCTTTGTGGTGTTTTCTTGAATGGTTATCACCCATAAAGGAAGTACTTTGATTAGAAACACTTCTCATCGAAGCATAAATTGTTTGTGGCGTTTTCATGATTTGTTACCACTCATAAATAAAGTACTTTGATTGGAAACACTTCTCATAGAAGCATAAATGATTTGTGGTGTTTTCTTGAATGGTTATCACCCATAAATGAAGTACTATGATTAGAAGCACATCTAATGGAAGAACAAGTGCTTTGTGGTGTTTTCTTGAATGGTTATGACCCATAAATTAAGTACTTTAATTGGAAACACGTCTCATAGAAGCATAAATGGTTTGGGGTGTTTTCTTGATTGGTTACCACCTTTAAAAGAAGTACAATGATTAGAAACAGTTCTAATAGAAGCATAAATGGTTTGTGGTGTTTTCTTGATTGGTTACCACCCATAAATTAAAGTACTCAAATTAGAAACACTTCTCATAGAAGTATATGTGCTTTCTGGTGTTTTCTTGAATGGTTATCACCCGTAAATAAAGTACTTTAAATAGAAACACTCCTATTACAAGCATAAATTGTTTGTGGTGTTTTCTTGATTGGTTACCACCTTTAAATGAAATACTATGATTAGAAACACTTCTAATAGAAGTATAAGTGTTTTGTGGTATTTTCTTGAATGGTTATGACCCATAAATGAGGTACTTTAATTAGAAACACGTCTCATAGAAGCATAAATGGTTTGTGGTATTTTCTTGAATGGTTATCACCCATAAATGAAGTACTTTAATTAGAAACACTTCTCATAGAAGCATAAATGGTTTGGGGTGTTTTCTTGATTGGTTACCACCTTTAAAAGAAGTACTATGATTAGAAACAGTTCTAATAGAAGTATAATTGCTTTGTGGTGTTTTCTTGATTGGTTACCACCCGTAAATTAAAGTACTCAGATTTGAAAAACTTCTCATCGAATGGTTATCACCCGTAAATGAATTACTTTGAATAGAAACACCCCTAATAGAAGTATAAATGGTTGGTGGTGTTTTCTTGATTGGTTACCACCCATAAATGAAGTACTATGATTAGAAACAGTTATAATAGAAGTATTAGTGCTTTGTGGTATTTTCTTGAATGGTTATCACCCATAAATGAAGTACTTTGATTGGAAACACTTCTCATAGAAGCATAAATGATTTGTGGTGTTTTCTTGAATGGTTATCACCCATAAATGAAGTACTATGATTAGAAGCACATCTAATGGAAGAACAAGTGCTTTGTGGTGTTTTCTTGAATGGTTATGACCCATAAATTAAGTACTTTAATTGGAAACACGTCTCATAGAAGCATAAATGGTTTGGGGTGTTTTCTTGATTGGTTACCACCTTTAAAAGAAGTACAATGATTAGAAACAGTTCTAATAGAAGCATAAATGGTTTGTGGTGTTTTCTTGATTGGTTGCCACCCATAAATTAAAGTACTCAAATTAGAAACACTTATCATAGAAGTATATGTGCTTTCTGGTGTTTTCTTGAATGGTTATCACCCGTAAATAAAGTACTTTAAATAGAAACACTCCTATTAGAAGCATAAATTGTTTGTGGTGTTTTCTTGATTGGTTACCACCTTTAAATGAAATACTATGATTAGAAACACTTCTAATAGAAGTATAAGTGTTTTGTGGTATTTTCTTGAATGGTTATGACCCATAAATGAAGTACTTTAATTAGAAACACGTCTCATAGAAGCATAAATGGTTTGGGGTGTTTTCTTGATTGGTTACCACCTTTAAAAGAAGTACTATGATTAGAAACAGTTCTAATAGAAGTATAATTGCTTTGTGGTGTTTTTTTGATTGGTTACCACCCGTAAATTAAAGTACTCAGATTTGAAACACTTCTCATAGAATGGTTATCACCCGTAAATGAAGTACATTGAATAGAAACACCCCTAATAGAAGTATAAATGGTTGGTGGTGTTTTCTTGGTTGGTTACCACCCATAAATGAAGTACTATGATTAGAAACATTTATAATAGAAGTATTAGGGCTTCGTGGTGCTCTCTTGAATAGTTATCACCCATAAATGAAGTACTTTGAATAGAAACACTTCTAATAGAAGTATAAATATTTTGTGGTGTTTTCTGAATTGGTTACCAACCATAAATGAAGTACTATGATTATAAACACTTCTAGAAGAAGTACAAGTGCTTTGTGGTGTTTTCATGAATGGTTATCACCCATAAATGAAGTTCTTTGATTAGAAACACATCTCATGGAAGCATAAATGCTCAGTGGTGTTTTCATGAATGGTTATCACCCGTAAATGAAGTACTATGATTAGAAACAATTCTAATAGAAGTATAAGTGCTTTGTGGTGTTTTCTTGAATGGTTATCACCCATAAAGGAAGTACTTTGATTAGAAACACTTCTCATTGAAGCATAAATGGTTTGTGGTGTTTTCTTGATTGGTTACCACCGAAAAATGAAGTACATAGATTAGAAACAGTTCTCATAGAAGTATAAGTGTTTTCGGGTGTTTTTTTGAATGGTTATCACCCGTAAATGAAGTACTTTGAAAAGAAACACCCCTAATAGAAGTATAAATGGTTGGTGGTGTTTTCTTGATTGGTTACCACCCATAAATGAAGTACTATGATTAGAAACACTTCTAATAGATGTATTAGGGCTTTGTGGTGCTTTCTTGAATGGTTATCATCCATAAATGAAGTTCTTTGATTAGAAACACATCTCATGGAAGCATAAATGCTGAGTGGTGTTTTCTTGAATGGTTATCACCCATAAATGAAGTACTTTGAATAGAAACACTCGTAATAGAAGTATAAATGGTTTGTGGTGTTTTCTTGATTGGTTACCACCCATAAATGAAGTACTATGATTATAAACACTTCTAGAAGAAGTACAAGTGCTTAGTGGTGTTTTCATGAATGGTTATCACCCATAAATGAAGTACTTTGATTAGAAACACTTCTCATAGAAGCATAAATGGTTTGTGGTGTTTTCATGATTGGTTACTACCCATAAATGAAGTATTATGATTAGAAACACTTCTAATAGATGTATTAGTGCTTTGTGGTGGTTTCTCGAATGGTTATCACCTATAAATGAAGTAATTTGATTAGAAACACTCCTCAAAGAAGCATAAATGCTTTGTGGTTTATTCTTGATTGGTTACCACCTATAAATTAAGTTTTCTGATAAGAAACACTTCTCATAGAAGTATAAGTGCTTTCTGTTGTTTTCTTGATTGGTTATCACCCGTAAATGAAGTACTTTGAATAGAAACACTCCTAAGAGAAGTATAAATGGTTTGTGGTGTTTTCTTGATTGATTACCATCCATAAATGCAGAACTCTGATTAGAAACACTTCTCATACAAGTATCAATGTTTTGTGGACTTTTCTTGAATGGTTATCACCCATAAATGAAGTACTTTGATTAGAAACACTTCTCATCGAAGCATAAATGGTTTGTGGTGTTTTCATGATTGGTTACCAGCCATAAATGAAGTACTATGATTAGAAACACTTCTAATAGATGTATTAGTGCTTTGTGGTGTTTTCATGAATAATTATCACCCACAAATGAAGTACTTTGACTAGAAACACTTCTCACAGAAGCATAAATGTTTGTGGTGTTTTCTTGATTGATTACCACATATAAATGAAGTACTATGATTAGAAACACTTCTAATAAATGTATTAGTGCTTTGTGGTGTTTTCATGAATAATTATCACCCATAAATGAAATAATTTATTTAGAAACACTTCTCATAGAAGTATAAATGCTTTGTGATGTTTTCTTGAATGGTTATCACACATAAATGAAATACATTGATTACAAACACATCTCAAAGAAGTATAATTCCTTTGTGGCGTTTTCATGATTGGTTACCACTCATAAATGAAGTACTCTGATTCGAAACACTTCTGATAGAAGTATACGTGCTTTGTGGTGTATTCTTGAATTGTTATCACCCATAAATTAAGTACTTTGAATAGAAACACTTCTCATAGAAGCATAAATGATTTGTGGTGTTTTCTTGAATGGTTATCACCCATAAATGAATTACTATGATTAGAAACACTTCTAATAGAAGTACAAGTGCTTTGTGGTGTTTTCTTGAATGGTTATCTCCCATAAAGGATGTACTTTGAATTGAAACACTTCTCATCGAAGCATAAATGGTTTGTGGTGTTTTCTTGATTGGTTACCACCCATAAATTAAAGTACTCAAATTAGAAACACTTCTCACAGAAGTATATGTGCTTTCTGGTGTTTTCTTGAATGGTTATCACCCGTAAATAAAGTACTTTAAATAGAAACACTCCTATTAGAAGCATAAATTGTTTGTGGTGTTTTCTTGATTGGTTACCACCTTTAAATGAAATACTATGATTAGAAACACTTCTAATAGAAGTATAAGTGTTTTGTGGTATTTTCTTGAATGGTTATGACCCATAAATGAAGTACTTTAATTAGAAACACGTCTCATAGAACCATCAATGGTTTGTGGAATTTTCTTGAATGGTTATCACCCATAAATGAAGTTCTTTGATTAGAAACACATCTCATGGAAGCATAAATGATTTGTGGTGTTTTCTTGAATGGTTATCACCCATAAATGAATTACTATGATTAGAAACACTTCTAATAGAAGTACAAGTGCTTTGTGGTGTTTTCTTGAATGGTTATCTCCCATAAAGGATGTACTTTGAATTGAAACACTTCTCATCGAAGCATAAATGGTTTGTGGTGTTTTCTTGATTGGTTACCACCCATAAATTAAAGTACTCAAATTAGAAACACTTCTCACAAAAGTATATGTGCTTTCTGGTGTTTTCTTGAATGGTTATCACCCGTAAATAAAGTACTTTAAATAGAAACACTCCTATTAGAAGCATAAATTGTTTGTGGTGTTTTCTTGATTGGTTACCACCTTTAAATGAAATATTATGATTAGAAACACTTCTAATAGAAGTATAAGTGTTTTGTGGTATTTTCTTGAATGGTTATGACCCATAAATGAAGTACTTTAATTAGAAACACGTCTCATAGAAGCATAAATGGTTTGTGGTGTTTTCTTGATTGGTTACCACCGAAAAATGAAGTACATAGATTAGAAACAGTTCTCATAGAAGTATAAGTGTTTTCGGGTGTTTTTTTGAATGGTTATCACCCGTAAATGAAGTACTTTGAAAAGAAACACCCCTAATAGAAGTATAAATGGTTGGTGGTGTTTTCTTGATTGGTTACCACCCATAAATGAAGTACTATGATTAGAAACACTTCTAATAGATGTATTAGGGCTTTGTGGTGCTTTCTTGAATGGTTATCATCCATAAATGAAGTTCTTTGATTAGAAACACATCTCATGGAAGCATAAATGCTGAGTGGTGTTTTCTTGAATGGTTATCACCCATAAATGAAGTACTTTGAATAGAAACACTCCTAATAGAAGTATAAATGGTTTGTGGTGTTTTCTTGATTGGTTACCACCCATAAATGAAGTACTATGATTATAAACACTTCTAGAAGAAGTACAAGTGCTTAGTGGTGTTTTCATGAATGGTTATCACCCATAAATGAAGTACTTTGATTAGAAACACTTCTCATAGAAGCATAAATGGTTTGTGGTGTTTTCATGATTGGTTACCAGCCATAAATGAAGTATTATGATTAGAAACACTTCTAATAGATGTATTAGTGCTTTGTGGTGGTTTCTCGAATGGTTATCACCTATAAATGAAGTAATTTGATTAGAAACACTCCTCATAGAAGCATAAATGCTTTGTGGTTTATTCTTGATTGGTTACCACCTATAAATTAAGTTTTCTGATAAGAAACACTTCTCATAGAAGTATAAGTGCTTTCTGTTGTTTTCTTGATTGGTTATCACCCGTAAATGAAGTACTTTGAATAGAAACACTCCTAAGAGAAGTATAAATGGTTTGTGGTGTTTTCTTGATTGATTACCATCCATAAATGCAGAACTCTGATTAGAAACACTTCTCATACAAGTATCAATGTTTTGTGGACTTTTCTTGAATGGTTATCACCCATAAATGAAGTACTTTGATTAGAAACACTTCTCATCGAAGCATAAATGGTTTGTGGTGTTTTCATGATTGGTTACCATCCATAAATGAAGTACTATGATTAGAAACACTTCTAATAGATGTATTAGTGCTTTGTGGTGTTTTCATGAATAATTATCACCCACAAATGAAGTACTTTGACTAGAAACACTTCTCACAGAAGCATAAATGTTTGTGGTGTTTTCTTGATTGATTACCACATATAAATGAAGTACTATGATTAGAAACACTTCTAATAAATGTATTAGTGCTTTGTGGTGTTTTCATGAATAATTATCACCCATAAATGAAATAATTTATTTAGAAACACTTCTCATAGAAGTATAAATGCTTTGTGATGTTTTCTTGAATGGTTATCACACATAAATGAAATACATTGATTACAAACACATCTCAACGAAGTATAATTGCTTTGTGGCGTTTTCATGATTGGTTACCACTCATAAATGAAGTACTCTGATTCGAAAAACTTCTGATAGAAGTATACGTGCTTTTTTGTGTATTCTTGAATTGTTATCACCCATAAATTAAGTACTTTGAATAGAAACACTTCTCATAGAAGCATAAATGATTTGTGGTGTTTTCTTGAATGGTTATCACCCATAAATGAATTACTATGATTAGAAACACTACTAATAGAAGTACAAGTGCTTTGTGGTGTTTTCTTGAATGGTTATCTCCCATAAAGGATGTACTTTGAATTGAAACCCTTCTCATCGAAGCATAAATGGTTTGTGGTGTTTTCTTGATTGGTTACCACCCATAAATTAAAGTACTCAAATTAGAAACACTTCTCATAGAAGTATATGTGCTTTCTGGTGTTTTCTTGAATGGTTATCACCCGTAAATGAAGTACTTTAAATAGAAACACTCCTATTACAAGCATAAATTGTTTGTGGTGTTTTCTTGATTGGTTACCACCTTTAAATGAAATACTATGATTAGAAACACTTCTAATAGAAGTATAAGTGTTTTGTGGTATTTTCTTGAATGGTTATGACCCATAAATGAAGTACTTTAATTAGAAACACGTCTCATAGAAGCATAAATGGTTTGTGGTATTTTCTTGAATGGTTATCACCCATAAATGAATTACTTTAATTAGAAACACTTCTCATAGAAGCATAAATGGTTTGGGGTGTTTTCTTGATTGGTTACCACCTTTAAAAGAAGTACTATGATTAGAAACAGTTCTAATAGAAGTATAATTGCTTTGTGGTGTTTTCTTGATTGGTTACCACCCGTAAATTAAAGTACTCAGATTTGAAACACTTCTCATCGAATGGTTATCACGCGTAAATGAAGTACTTTGAATAGAAACACCCCTAATAGAAGTATAAATGGTTGGTGGTGTTTTCTTGATTGGTTACCACCCATAAATGAAGTACTATGATTAGAAACAGTTATAATAGAAGTATTAGTGCTTTGTGGTATTTTCTTGAATGGTTATCACCCATAAATGAAGTACTTTGATTAGAAACACTTCTCACAGAAGCATAAATGGTTTGTGGTGTTTTCTTGATTGGTTACCACCCATAAATGAAGTACTATGATTAGAAATACTTCTAATAGATGTATGAGGGCTTTGTGGTGTTTTCTTGAATAGTTATCACCCATAAATTAAGTACTTTCATTGGAACCACGTCTCATAGAAGCATAAATGGTTTGGGGTGTTTTCTTGGTTACCACCTTTAAAAGAAGTACTATGATTAGAAACAGTTCTAATAGAAGTATAAGTGCTTTGTGGTGTTTTCTTGAATGGTTATCACCCATAAAGGAAGTACTTTGATTAGAAACACTTCTCATCGAAGCATAAATTGTTTGTGGCGTTTTCATGATTTGTTACCACTCATAAATAAAGTACTTTGATTGGAAACACTTCTCATAGAAGCATAAATGATTTGTGGTGTTTTCTTGAATGGTTATCACCCATAAATGAAGTACTATGATTAGAAGCACATCTAATGGAAGAACAAGTGCTTTGTGGTGTTTTCTTGAATGGTTATGACCCATAAATTAAGTACTTTAATTGGAAACACGTCTCATAGAAGCATAAATGGTTTGGGGTGTTTTCTTGATTGGTTACCACCTTTAAAAGAAGTACAATGATTAGAAACAGTTCTAATAGAAGCATAAATGGTTTGTGGTGTTTTCTTGATTGGTTACCACCCATAAATTAAAGTACTCAAATTAGAAACACTTCTCATAGAAGTATATGTGCTTTCTGGTGTTTTCTTGAATGGTTATCACCCGTAAATAAAGTACTTTAAATAGAAACACTCCTATTACAAGCATAAATTGTTTGTGGTGTTTTCTTGATTGGTTACCACCTTTAAATGAAATACTATGATTAGAAACACTTCTAATAGAAGTATAAGTGTTTTGTGGTATTTTCTTGAATGGTTATGACCCATAAATGAGGTACTTTAATTAGAAACACGTCTCATAGAAGCATAAATGGTTTGTGGTATTTTCTTGAATGGTTATCACCCATAAATGAAGTACTTTAATTAGAAACACTTCTCATAGAAGCATAAATGGTTTGGGGTGTTTTCTTGATTGGTTACCACCTTTAAAAGAAGTACTATGATTAGAAACAGTTCTAATAGAAGTATAATTGCTTTGTGGTGTTTTCTTGATTGGTTACCACCCGTAAATTAAAGTACTCAGATTTGAAAAACTTCTCATCGAATGGTTATCACCCGTAAATGAATTACTTTGAATAGAAACACCCCTAATAGAAGTATAAATGGTTGGTGGTGTTTTCTTGATTGGTTACCACCCATAAATGAAGTACTATGATTATAAACACTTCTAGAAGAAGTACAAGTGCTTTGTGGTGTTTTCATGAATGGTTATCACCCATAAATGAAGTTCTTTGATTAGAAACACATCTCATGGAAGCATAAATGCTCAGTGGTGTTTTCATGAATGGTTATCACCCGTAAATGAAGTACTATGATTAGAAACAATTCTAATAGAAGTATAAGTGCTTTGTGGTGTTTTCTTGAATGGTTATCACCCATAAAGGAAGTACTTTGATTAGAAACACTTCTCATTGAAGCATAAATGGTTTGTGGTGTTTTCTTGATTGGTTACCACCGAAAAATGAAGTACATAGATTAGAAACAGTTCTCATAGAAGTATAAGTGTTTTCGGGTGTTTTTTTGAATGGTTATCACCCGTAAATGAAGTACTTTGAAAAGAAACACCCCTAATAGAAGTATAAATGGTTGGTGGTGTTTTCTTGATTGGTTACCACCCATAAATGAAGTACTATGATTAGAAACACTTCTAATAGATGTATTAGGGCTTTGTGGTGCTTTCTTGAATGGTTATCATCCATAAATGAAGTTCTTTGATTAGAAACACATCTCATGGAAGCATAAATGCTGAGTGGTGTTTTCTTGAATGGTTATCACCCATAAATGAAGTACTTTGAATAGAAACACTCGTAATAGAAGTATAAATGGTTTGTGGTGTTTTCTTGATTGGTTACCACCCATAAATGAAGTACTATGATTATAAACACTTCTAGAAGAAGTACAAGTGCTTAGTGGTGTTTTCATGAATGGTTATCACCCATAAATGAAGTACTTTGATTAGAAACACTTCTCATAGAAGCATAAATGGTTTGTGGTGTTTTCATGATTGGTTACTACCCATAAATGAAGTATTATGATTAGAAACACTTCTAATAGATGTATTAGTGCTTTGTGGTGGTTTCTCGAATGGTTATCACCTATAAATGAAGTAATTTGATTAGAAACACTCCTCAAAGAAGCATAAATGCTTTGTGGTTTATTCTTGATTGGTTACCACCTATAAATTAAGTTTTCTGATAAGAAACACTTCTCATAGAAGTATAAGTGCTTTCTGTTGTTTTCTTGATTGGTTATCACCCGTAAATGAAGTACTTTGAATAGAAACACTCCTAAGAGAAGTATAAATGGTTTGTGGTGTTTTCTTGATTGATTACCATCCATAAATGCAGAACTCTGATTAGAAACACTTCTCATACAAGTATCAATGTTTTGTGGACTTTTCTTGAATGGTTATCACCCATAAATGAAGTACTTTGATTAGAAACACTTCTCATCGAAGCATAAATGGTTTGTGGTGTTTTCATGATTGGTTACCAGCCATAAATGAAGTACTATGATTAGAAACACTTCTAATAGATGTATTAGTGCTTTGTGGTGTTTTCATGAATAATTATCACCCACAAATGAAGTACTTTGACTAGAAACACTTCTCACAGAAGCATAAATGTTTGTGGTGTTTTCTTGATTGATTACCACATATAAATGAAGTACTATGATTAGAAACACTTCTAATAAATGTATTAGTGCTTTGTGGTGTTTTCATGAATAATTATCACCCATAAATGAAATAATTTATTTAGAAACACTTCTCATAGAAGTATAAATGCTTTGTGATGTTTTCTTGAATGGTTATCACACATAAATGAAATACATTGATTACAAACACATCTCAAAGAAGTATAATTCCTTTGTGGCGTTTTCATGATTGGTTACCACTCATAAATGAAGTACTCTGATTCGAAACACTTCTGATAGAAGTATACGTGCTTTGTGGTGTATTCTTGAATTGTTATCACCCATAAATTAAGTACTTTGAATAGAAACACTTCTCATAGAAGCATAAATGATTTGTGGTGTTTTCTTGAATGGTTATCACCCATAAATGAATTACTATGATTAGAAACACTTCTAATAGAAGTACAAGTGCTTTGTGGTGTTTTCTTGAATGGTTATCTCCCATAAAGGATGTACTTTGAATTGAAACACTTCTCATCGAAGCATAAATGGTTTGTGGTGTTTTCTTGATTGGTTACCACCCATAAATTAAAGTACTCAAATTAGAAACACTTCTCACAGAAGTATATGTGCTTTCTGGTGTTTTCTTGAATGGTTATCACCCGTAAATAAAGTACTTTAAATAGAAACACTCCTATTAGAAGCATAAATTGTTTGTGGTGTTTTCTTGATTGGTTACCACCTTTAAATGAAATACTATGATTAGAAACACTTCTAATAGAAGTATAAGTGTTTTGTGGTATTTTCTTGAATGGTTATGACCCATAAATGAAGTACTTTAATTAGAAACACGTCTCATAGAACCATCAATGGTTTGTGGAATTTTCTTGAATGGTTATCACCCATAAATGAAGTTCTTTGATTAGAAACACATCTCATGGAAGCATAAATGATTTGTGGTGTTTTCTTGAATGGTTATCACCCATAAATGAATTACTATGATTAGAAACACTTCTAATAGAAGTACAAGTGCTTTGTGGTGTTTTCTTGAATGGTTATCTCCCATAAAGGATGTACTTTGAATTGAAACACTTCTCATCGAAGCATAAATGGTTTGTGGTGTTTTCTTGATTGGTTACCACCCATAAATTAAAGTACTCAAATTAGAAACACTTCTCACAAAAGTATATGTGCTTTCTGGTGTTTTCTTGAATGGTTATCACCCGTAAATAAAGTACTTTAAATAGAAACACTCCTATTAGAAGCATAAATTGTTTGTGGTGTTTTCTTGATTGGTTACCACCTTTAAATGAAATATTATGATTAGAAACACTTCTAATAGAAGTATAAGTGTTTTGTGGTATTTTCTTGAATGGTTATGACCCATAAATGAAGTACTTTAATTAGAAACACGTCTCATAGAAGCATAAATGGTTTGTGGTGTTTTCTTGATTGGTTACCACCGAAAAATGAAGTACATAGATTAGAAACAGTTCTCATAGAAGTATAAGTGTTTTCGGGTGTTTTTTTGAATGGTTATCACCCGTAAATGAAGTACTTTGAAAAGAAACACCCCTAATAGAAGTATAAATGGTTGGTGGTGTTTTCTTGATTGGTTACCACCCATAAATGAAGTACTATGATTAGAAACACTTCTAATAGATGTATTAGGGCTTTGTGGTGCTTTCTTGAATGGTTATCATCCATAAATGAAGTTCTTTGATTAGAAACACATCTCATGGAAGCATAAATGCTGAGTGGTGTTTTCTTGAATGGTTATCACCCATAAATGAAGTACTTTGAATAGAAACACTCCTAATAGAAGTATAAATGGTTTGTGGTGTTTTCTTGATTGGTTACCACCCATAAATGAAGTACTATGATTATAAACACTTCTAGAAGAAGTACAAGTGCTTAGTGGTGTTTTCATGAATGGTTATCACCCATAAATGAAGTACTTTGATTAGAAACACTTCTCATAGAAGCATAAATGGTTTGTGGTGTTTTCATGATTGGTTACCAGCCATAAATGAAGTATTATGATTAGAAACACTTCTAATAGATGTATTAGTGCTTTGTGGTGGTTTCTCGAATGGTTATCACCTATAAATGAAGTAATTTGATTAGAAACACTCCTCATAGAAGCATAAATGCTTTGTGGTTTATTCTTGATTGGTTACCACCTATAAATTAAGTTTTCTGATAAGAAACACTTCTCATAGAAGTATAAGTGCTTTCTGTTGTTTTCTTGATTGGTTATCACCCGTAAATGAAGTACTTTGAATAGAAACACTCCTAAGAGAAGTATAAATGGTTTGTGGTGTTTTCTTGATTGATTACCATCCATAAATGCAGAACTCTGATTAGAAACACTTCTCATACAAGTATCAATGTTTTGTGGACTTTTCTTGAATGGTTATCACCCATAAATGAAGTACTTTGATTAGAAACACTTCTCATCGAAGCATAAATGGTTTGTGGTGTTTTCATGATTGGTTACCATCCATAAATGAAGTACTATGATTAGAAACACTTCTAATAGATGTATTAGTGCTTTGTGGTGTTTTCATGAATAATTATCACCCACAAATGAAGTACTTTGACTAGAAACACTTCTCACAGAAGCATAAATGTTTGTGGTGTTTTCTTGATTGATTACCACATATAAATGAAGTACTATGATTAGAAACACTTCTAATAAATGTATTAGTGCTTTGTGGTGTTTTCATGAATAATTATCACCCATAAATGAAATAATTTATTTAGAAACACTTCTCATAGAAGTATAAATGCTTTGTGATGTTTTCTTGAATGGTTATCACACATAAATGAAATACATTGATTACAAACACATCTCAACGAAGTATAATTGCTTTGTGGCGTTTTCATGATTGGTTACCACTCATAAATGAAGTACTCTGATTCGAAAAACTTCTGATAGAAGTATACGTGCTTTTTTGTGTATTCTTGAATTGTTATCACCCATAAATTAAGTACTTTGAATAGAAACACTTCTCATAGAAGCATAAATGATTTGTGGTGTTTTCTTGAATGGTTATCACCCATAAATGAATTACTATGATTAGAAACACTACTAATAGAAGTACAAGTGCTTTGTGGTGTTTTCTTGAATGGTTATCTCCCATAAAGGATGTACTTTGAATTGAAACCCTTCTCATCGAAGCATAAATGGTTTGTGGTGTTTTCTTGATTGGTTACCACCCATAAATTAAAGTACTCAAATTAGAAACACTTCTCATAGAAGTATATGTGCTTTCTGGTGTTTTCTTGAATGGTTATCACCCGTAAATGAAGTACTTTAAATAGAAACACTCCTATTACAAGCATAAATTGTTTGTGGTGTTTTCTTGATTGGTTACCACCTTTAAATGAAATACTATGATTAGAAACACTTCTAATAGAAGTATAAGTGTTTTGTGGTATTTTCTTGAATGGTTATGACCCATAAATGAAGTACTTTAATTAGAAACACGTCTCATAGAAGCATAAATGGTTTGTGGTATTTTCTTGAATGGTTATCACCCATAAATGAATTACTTTAATTAGAAACACTTCTCATAGAAGCATAAATGGTTTGGGGTGTTTTCTTGATTGGTTACCACCTTTAAAAGAAGTACTATGATTAGAAACAGTTCTAATAGAAGTATAATTGCTTTGTGGTGTTTTCTTGATTGGTTACCACCCGTAAATTAAAGTACTCAGATTTGAAACACTTCTCATCGAATGGTTATCACGCGTAAATGAAGTACTTTGAATAGAAACACCCCTAATAGAAGTATAAATGGTTGGTGGTGTTTTCTTGATTGGTTACCACCCATAAATGAAGTACTATGATTAGAAACAGTTATAATAGAAGTATTAGTGCTTTGTGGTATTTTCTTGAATGGTTATCACCCATAAATGAAGTACTTTGATTAGAAACACTTCTCACAGAAGCATAAATGGTTTGTGGTGTTTTCTTGATTGGTTACCACCCATAAATGAAGTACTATGATTAGAAATACTTCTAATAGATGTATGAGGGCTTTGTGGTGTTTTCTTGAATAGTTATCACCCATAAATTAAGTACTTTCATTGGAACCACGTCTCATAGAAGCATAAATGGTTTGGGGTGTTTTCTTGGTTACCACCTTTAAAAGAAGTACTATGATTAGAAACAGTTCTAATAGAAGTATAAGTGCTTTGTGGTGTTTTCTTGAATGGTTATCACCCATAAAGGAAGTACTTTGATTAGAAACACTTCTCATCGAAGCATAAATTGTTTGTGGCGTTTTCATGATTTGTTACCACTCATAAATAAAGTACTTTGATTGGAAACACTTCTCATAGAAGCATAAATGATTTGTGGTGTTTTCTTGAATGGTTATCACCCATAAATGAAGTACTATGATTAGAAGCACATCTAATGGAAGAACAAGTGCTTTGTGGTGTTTTCTTGAATGGTTATGACCCATAAATTAAGTACTTTAATTGGAAACACGTCTCATAGAAGCATAAATGGTTTGGGGTGTTTTCTTGATTGGTTACCACCTTTAAAAGAAGTACAATGATTAGAAACAGTTCTAATAGAAGCATAAATGGTTTGTGGTGTTTTCTTGATTGGTTACCACCCATAAATTAAAGTACTCAAATTAGAAACACTTCTCATAGAAGTATATGTGCTTTCTGGTGTTTTCTTGAATGGTTATCACCCGTAAATAAAGTACTTTAAATAGAAACACTCCTATTACAAGCATAAATTGTTTGTGGTGTTTTCTTGATTGGTTACCACCTTTAAATGAAATACTATGATTAGAAACACTTCTAATAGAAGTATAAGTGTTTTGTGGTATTTTCTTGAATGGTTATGACCCATAAATGAGGTACTTTAATTAGAAACACGTCTCATAGAAGCATAAATGGTTTGTGGTATTTTCTTGAATGGTTATCACCCATAAATGAAGTACTTTAATTAGAAACACTTCTCATAGAAGCATAAATGGTTTGGGGTGTTTTCTTGATTGGTTACCACCTTTAAAAGAAGTACTATGATTAGAAACAGTTCTAATAGAAGTATAATTGCTTTGTGGTGTTTTCTTGATTGGTTACCACCCGTAAATTAAAGTACTCAGATTTGAAAAACTTCTCATCGAATGGTTATCACCCGTAAATGAATTACTTTGAATAGAAACACCCCTAATAGAAGTATAAATGGTTGGTGGTGTTTTCTTGATTGGTTACCACCCATAAATGAAGTACTATGATTAGAAACAGTTATAATAGAAGTATTAGTGCTTTGTGGTATTTTCTTGAATGGTTATCACCCATAAATGAAGTACTTTGATTGGAAACACTTCTCATAGAAGCATAAATGATTTGTGGTGTTTTCTTGAATGGTTATCACCCATAAATGAAGTACTATGATTAGAAGCACATCTAATGGAAGAACAAGTGCTTTGTGGTGTTTTCTTGAATGGTTATGACCCATAAATTAAGTACTTTAATTGGAAACACGTCTCATAGAAGCATAAATGGTTTGGGGTGTTTTCTTGATTGGTTACCACCTTTAAAAGAAGTACAATGATTAGAAACAGTTCTAATAGAAGCATAAATGGTTTGTGGTGTTTTCTTGATTGGTTGCCACCCATAAATTAAAGTACTCAAATTAGAAACACTTATCATAGAAGTATATGTGCTTTCTGGTGTTTTCTTGAATGGTTATCACCCGTAAATAAAGTACTTTAAATAGAAACACTCATATTAGAAGCATAAATTGTTTGTGGTGTTTTCTTGATTGGTTACCACCTTTAAATGAAATACTATGATTAGAAACACTTCTAATAGAAGTATAAGTGTTTTGTGGTATTTTCTTGAATGGTTATGACCCATAAATGAAGTACTTTAATTAGAAACACGTCTCATAGAAGCATAAATGGTTTGGGGTGTTTTCTTGATTGGTTACCACCTTTAAAAGAAGTACTATGATTAGAAACAGTTCTAATAGAAGTATAATTGCTTTGTGGTGTTTTTTTGATTGGTTACCACCCGTAAATTAAAGTACTCAGATTTGAAACACTTCTCATAGAATGGTTATCACCCGTAAATGAAGTACATTGAATAGAAACACCCCTAATAGAAGTATAAATGGTTGGTGGTGTTTTCTTGGTTGGTTACCACCCATAAATGAAGTACTATGATTAGAAACATTTATAATAGAAGTATTAGGGCTTCGTGGTGCTCTCTTGAATAGTTATCACCCATAAATGAAGTACTTTGAATAGAAACACTTCTAATAGAAGTATAAATATTTTGTGGTGTTTTCTGAATTGGTTACCAACCATAAATGAAGTACTATGATTATAAACACTTCTAGAAGAAGTACAAGTGCTTTGTGGTGTTTTCATGAATGGTTATCACCCATAAATAAAGTTCTTTGATTAGAAACACATCTCATGGAAGCATAAATGCTCAGTGGTGTTTTCATGAATGGTTATCACCCGTAAATGAAGTACTATGATTAGAAACAATTCTAATAGAAGTATAAGTGCTTTGTGGTGTTTTCTTGAATGGTTATCACCCATAAAGGAAGTACTTTGATTAGAAACACTTCTCATTGAAGCATAAATGGTTTGTGGTGTTTTCTTGATTGGTTACCACCGAAAAATGAAGTACATAGATTAGAAACAGTTCTCATAGAAGTATAAGTGTTTTCGGGTGTTTTTTTGAATGGTTATCACCCGTAAATGAAGTACTTTGAAAAGAAACACCCCTAATAGAAGTATAAATGGTTGGTGGTGTTTTCTTGATTGGTTACCACCCATAAATGAAGTACTATGATTAGAAACACTTCTAATAGATGTATTAGGGCTTTGTGGTGCTTTCTTGAATGGTTATCATCCATAAATGAAGTTCTTTGATTAGAAACACATCTCATGGAAGCATAAATGCTGAGTGGTGTTTTCTTGAATGGTTATCACCCATAAATGAAGTACTTTGAATAGAAACACTCCTAATAGAAGTATAAATGGTTTGTGGTGTTTTCTTGATTGGTTACCACCCATAAATGAAGTACTATGATTATAAACACTTCTAGAAGAAGTACAATTGCTTAGTGGTGTTTTCATGAATGGTTATCACCCATAAATGAAGTACTTTGATTAGAAACACTTCTCATAGAAGCATAAATGGTTTGTGGTGTTTTCATGATTGGTTACCAGCCATAAATGAAGTATTATGATTAGAAACACTTCTAATAGATGTATTAGTGCTTTGTGGTGGTTTCTCGAATGGTTATCACCTATAAATGAAGTAATTTGATTAGAAACACTCCTCATAGAAGCATAAATGCTTTCTGGTTTATTCTTGATTGGTTACCACCTATAAATTAAGTTTTCTGATAAGAAACACTTCTCATAGAAGTATAAGTGCTTTCTGTTGTTTTCTTGATTGGTTATCACCCGTAAATGAAGTACTTTGAATAGAAACACTCCTAAGAGAAGTATAAATGGTTTGTGGTGTTTTCTTGATTGATTACCATCCATAAATGCAGAACTCTGATTAGAAACACTTCTCATACAAGTATCAATGTTTTGTGGACTTTTCTTGAATGGTTATCACCCATAAATGAAGTATTTTGATTAGAAACACTTCTCATCGAAGCATAAATGGTTTGTGGTGTTTTCATGATTGGTTACCAGCCATAAATGAAGTACTATGATTAGAAACACTTCTAATAGATGTATTAGTGCTTTGTGGTGTTTTCATGAATAATTATCACCCACAAATGAAGTACTTTGACTAGAAACACTTCTCACAGAAGCATAAATGTTTGTGGTGTTTTCTTGATTGATTACCACATATAAATGAAGTACTATGATTAGAAACACTTCTAATAAATGTATTAGTGCTTTGTGGTGTTTTCATGAATAATTATCACCCATAAATGAAATAATTTATTTAGAAACACTTCTCATAGAAGTATAAATGCTTTGTGATGTTTTCTTGAATGGTTATCACACATAAATGAAATACATTGATTACAAACACATCTCAAAGAAGTATAATTCCTTTGTGGCGTTTTCATGATTGGTTACCACTCATAAATTAAGTACTTTGAATAGAAACACTTCTCATAGAAGCATAAATGATTTGTGGTGTTTTCTTGAATGGTTATCACCCATAAATGAATTACTATGATTAGAAACACTTCTAATAGAAGTACAAGTGCTTTGTGGTGTTTTCTTGAATGGTTATCTCCCATAAAGGATGTACTTTGAATTGAAACACTTCTCATCGAAGCATAAATGGTTTGTGGTGTTTTCTTGATTGGTTACCACCCATAAATTAAAGTACTCAAATTAGAAACACTTCTCACAGAAGTATATGTGCTTTCTGGTGTTTTCTTGAATGGTTATCACCCGTAAATAAAGTACTTTAAATAGAAACACTCCTATTAGAAGCATAAATTGTTTGTGGTGTTTTCTTGATTGGTTACCACCTTTAAATGAAATACTCTGATTAGAAACACTTCTAATAGAAGTATAAGTGTTTTGTGGTATTTTCTTGAATGGTTATGACCCATAAATGAAGTACTTTAATTAGAAACACGTCTCATAGAAGCATAAATGGTTTGTGGTTTTTTCTTGAATGGTTATCACCCATAAATGAAGTTCTTTGATTAGAAACACATCTCATGGAAGCATAAATGCTGAGTGGTGTTTTCTTGAATGGTTATCACCCGTAAATGATGTACTTTAAAAAGAAACACTCCTAATAGACGCATAAATTGTTTGTGGTGTTTTCTTGATTGGTTACCACCTTTAAATGAAATACTATGATTAGAAACACTTCTAATAGAAGTATAAGTGTTTTGTGGTGTTTTCTTGAATGGTTATGACCCATAAATGAAGTACTTTAATTAGAAACACGTCTCATAGAAGCATAAATGGTTTGGGGTGTTTTCTTGATTCGTTACCACCTTTAAAAGAAGTACTATGATTAGAAACAGTTCTAAAAGAAGTATTAGTGCTTTGTGGTATTTTCTTGAATGGTTATCACCCATAAATGAAGTACTTTGATTGGAAACACTTCTCATAGAAGCATAAATGATTTGTGGTGTTTTCTTGAATGGTTATCACCCATAAATGAAGTACTATGATTAGAAGCACATCTAATGGAAGAACAAGTGCTTTGTGGTGTTTTCTTGAATGGTTATGACCCATAAATTAAGTACTTTAATTGGAAACACGTCTCATAGAAGCATAAATGGTTTGGGGTGTTTTCTTGATTGGTTACCACCTTTAAAAGAAGTACAATGATTAGAAACAGTTCTAATAGAAGCATAAATGGTTTGTGGTGTTTTCTTGATTGGTTACCACCCATAAATTAAAGTACTCAAATTAGAAACACTTCTCATAGAAGTATATGTGCTTTCTGGTGTTTTCTTGAATGGTTATCACCCGTAAATAAAGTACTTTAAATAGAAACACTCCTATTAGAAGCATAAATTGTTTGTGGTGTTTTCTTGATTGGTTACCACCTTTAAATGAAATACTATGATTAGAAACACTTCTAATAGAAGTATAAGTGTTTTGTGGTATTTTCTTGAATGGTTATGACCCATAAATGAAGTACTTTAATTAGAAACACGTCTCATAGAAGCATAAATGGTTTGGGGTGTTTTCTTGATTGGTTACCACCTTTAAAAGAAGTACTATGATTAGAAACAGTTCTAATAGAAGTATAATTGCTTTGTGGTGTTTTTTTGATTGGTTACCACCCGTAAATTAAAGTACTCAGATTTGAAACACTTCTCATAGAATGGTTATCACCCGTAAATGAAGTACTTTGAATAGAAACACCCCTAATAGAAGTATAAATGGTTGGTGGTGTTTTCTTGGTTGGTTACCACCCATAAATGAAGTACTATGATTAGAAACATTTATAATAGAAGTATTAGGGCTTCGTGGTGCTCTCTTGAATAGTTATCACCCATAAATGAAGTACTTTGAATAGAAACACTTCTAATAGAAGTATAAATATTTTGTGGTGTTTTCTGAATTGGTTACCAACCATAAATGAAGTACTATGATTATAAACACTTCTAGAAGAAGTACAAGTGCTTTGTGGTGTTTTCATGAATGGTTATCACCCATAAATGAAGTTCTTTGATTAGAAACACATCTCATGGAAGCATAAATGCTCAGTGGTGTTTTCTTGAATGGTTATCACCCGTAAATGAAGTACTATGATTAGAAACAATTCTAATAGAAGTATAAGTGCTTTGTGGTGTTTTCTTGAATGGTTATCACCCATAAAGGAAGTACTTTGATTAGAAACACTTCTCATTGAAGCATAAATGGTTTGTGGTGTTTTCTTGATTGGTTACCACCGAAAAATGAAGTACATAGATTAGAAACAGTTCTCATAGAAGTATAAGTGTTTTCGGGTGTTTTTTTGAATGGTTATCACCCGTAAATGAAGTACTTTGAAAAGAAACACCCCTAATAGAAGTATAAATGGTTGGTGGTGTTTTCTTGATTGGTTACCACCCATAAATGAAGTACTATGATTAGAAACACTTCTAATAGATGTATTAGGGCTTTGTGGTGCTTTCTTGAATGGTTATCATCCATAAATGAAGTTCTTTGATTAGAAACACATCTCATGGAAGCATAAATGTTGAGTGGTGTTTTCTTGAATGGTTATCACCCATAAATTAAGTACTTTGAATAGAAACACTCCTAATAGAAGTATAAATGGTTTGTGGTGTTTTCTTGATTGGTTACCACCCATAAATGAAGTACTATGATTATAAACACTTCTAGAAGAAGTACAAGTGCTTAGTGGTGTTTTCATGAATGGTTATCACCCATAAATGAAGTACTTTGATTAGAAACACTTCTCATAGAAGCATAAATGGTTTGTGGTGTTTTCATGATTGGTTACCAGCCATAAATGAAGTATTATGATTAGAAACACTTCTAATAGATGTATTAGTGCTTTGTGGTGGTTTCTCGAATGGTTATCACCTATAAATGAAGTAATTTGATTAGAAACACTCCTCATAGAAGCATAAATGCTTTCTGGTTTATTCTTGATTGGTTACCACCTATAAATTAAGTTTTCTGATAAGAAACACTTCTCATAGAAGTATAAGTGCTTTCTGTTGTTTTCTTGATTGGTTATCACCCGTAAATGAAGTACTTTGAATAGAAACACTCCTAAGAGAAGTATAAATGGTTTGTGGTGTTTTCTTGATTGATTACCATCCATAAATGCAGAACTCTGATTAGAAACACTTCTCATACAAGTATCAATGTTTTGTGGACTTTTCTTGAATGGTTATCACCCATAAATGAAGTATTTTGATTAGAAACACTTCTCATCGAAGCATAAATGGTTTGTGGTGTTTTCATGATTGGTTACCAGCCATAAATGAAGTACTATGATTAGAAACACTTCTAATAGATGTATTAGTGCTTTGTGGTGTTTTCATGAATAATTATCACCCACAAATGAAGTACTTTGACTAGAAACACTTCTCACAGAAGCATAAATGTTTGTGGTGTTTTCTTGATTGATTACCACATATAAATGAAGTACTATGATTAGAAACACTTCTAATAAATGTATTAGTGCTTTGTGGTGTTTTCATGAATAATTATCACCCATAAATGAAATAATTTATTTAGAAACACTTCTCATAGAAGTATAAATGCTTTGTGATGTTTTCTTGAATGGTTATCACACATAAATGAAATACATTGATTACAAACACATCTCAAAGAAGTATAATTCCTTTGTGGCGTTTTCATGATTGGTTACCACTCATAAATTAAGTACTTTGAATAGAAACACTTCTCATAGAAGCATAAATGATTTGTGGTGTTTTCTTGAATGGTTATCACCCATAAATGAATTACTATGATTAGAAACACTTCTAATAGAAGTACAAGTGCTTTGTGGTGTTTTCTTGAATGGTTATCTCCCATAAAGGATGTACTTTGAATTGAAACACTTCTCATCGAAGCATAAATGGTTTGTGGTGTTTTCTTGATTGGTTACCACCCATAAATTAAAGTACTCAAATTAGAAACACTTCTCACAGAAGTATATGTGCTTTCTGGTGTTTTCTTGAATGGTTATCACCCGTAAATAAAGTACTTTAAATAGAAACACTCCTATTAGAAGCATAAATTGTTTGTGGTGTTTTCTTGATTGGTTACCACCTTTAAATGAAATACTATGATTAGAAACACTTCTAATAGAAGTATAAGTGTTTTGTGGTATTTTCTTGAATGGTTATGACCCATAAATGAAGTACTTTAATTAGAAACACGTCTCATAGAAGCATAAATGGTTTGTGGTATTTTCTTGAATGGTTATCACCCATAAATGAAGTTCTTTGATTAGAAACACATCTCATGGAAGCATAAATGCTGAGTGGTGTTTTCTTGAATGGTTATCACCCGTAAATGATGTACTTTAAAAAGAAACACTCCTAATAGACGCATAAATTGTTTGTGGTGTTTTCTTGATTGGTTACCACCTTTAAATGAAATACTATGATTAGAAACACTTCTAATAGAAGTATAAGTGTTTTGTGGTGTTTTCTTGAATGCTTATGACCCATAAATGAAGTACTTTAATTAGAAACACGTCTCATAGAAGCATAAATGGTTTGGGGTGTTTTCTTGATTCGTTACCACCTTTAAAAGAAGTACTATGATTAGAAACAGTTCTAAAAGAAGTATTAGTGCTTTGTGGTATTTTCTTGAATGGTTATCACCCATAAATGAAGTACTTTGATTGGAAACACTTCTCATAGAAGCATAAATGATTTGTGGTGTTTTCTTGAATGGTTATCACCCATAAATGAAGTACTATGATTAGAAGCACATCTAATGGAAGAACAAGTGCTTTGTGGTGTTTTATTGAATGGTTATGACCCATAAATTAAGTACTTTAATTGGAAACACGTCTCATAGAAGCATAAATGGTTTGGGGTGTTTTCTTGATTGGTTACCACCTTTAAAAGAAGTACAATGATTAGAAACAGTTCTAATAGAAGCATAAATGGTTTGTGGTGTTTTCTTGATTGGTTACCACCCATAAATTAAAGTACTCAAATTAGAAACACTTCTCATAGAAGTATATGTGCTTTCTGGTGTTTTCTTGAATGGTTATCACCCGTAAATAAAGTACTTTAAATAGAAACACTCCTATTAGAAGCATAAATTGTTTGTGGTGTTTTCTTGATTGGTTACCACCTTTAAATGAAATACTATGATTAGAAACACTTCTAATAGAAGTATAAGTGTTTTGTGGTATTTTCTTGAATGGTTATGACCCATAAATGAAGTACTTTAATTAGAAACACGTCTCATAGAAGCATAAATGGTTTGGGGTGTTTTCTTGATTGGTTACCACCTTTAAAAGAAGTACTATGATTAGAAACAGTTCTAATAGAAGTATAATTGCTTTGTGGTGTTTTTTTGATTGGTTACCACCCGTAAATTAAAGTACTCAGATTTGAAACACTTCTCATAGAATGGTTATCACCCGTAAATGAAGTACTTTGAATAGAAACACCCCTAATAGAAGTATAAATGGTTGGTGGTGTTTTCTTGGTTGGTTACCACCCATAAATGAAGTACTATGATTAGAAACATTTATAATAGAAGTATTAGGGCTTCGTGGTGCTCTCTTGAATAGTTATCACCCATAAATGAAGTACTTTGAATAGAAACACTTCTAATAGAAGTATAAATATTTTGTGGTGTTTTCTGAATTGGTTACCAACCATAAATGAAGTACTATGATTATAAACACTTCTAGAAGAAGTACAAGTGCTTTGTGGTGTTTTCATGAATGGTTATCACCCATAAATGAAGTTCTTTGATTAGAAACACATCTCATGGAAGCATAAATGCTCAGTGGTGTTTTCTTGAATGGTTATCACCCGTAAATGAAGTACTATGATTAGAAACAATTCTAATAGAAGTATAAGTGCTTTGTGGTGTTTTCTTGAATGGTTATCACCCATAAAGGAAGTACTTTGATTAGAAACACTTCTCATTGAAGCATAAATGGTTTGTGGTGTTTTCTTGATTGGTTACCACCGAAAAATGAAGTACATAGATTAGAAACAGTTCTCATAGAAGTATAAGTGTTTTCGGGTGTTTTTTTGAATGGTTATCACCCGTAAATGAAGTACTTTGAAAAGAAACACCCCTAATAGAAGTATAAATGGTTGGTGGTGTTTTCTTGATTGGTTACCACCCATAAATGAAGTACTATGATTAGAAACACTTCTAATAGATGTATTAGGGCTTTGTGGTGCTTTCTTGAATGGTTATCATCCATAAATGAAGTTCTTTGATTAGAAACACATCTCATGGAAGCATAAATGCTGAGTGGTGTTTTCTTGAATGGTTATCACCCATAAATTAAGTACTTTGAATAGAAACACTCCTAATAGAAGTATAAATGGTTTGTGGTGTTTTCTTGATTGGTTACCACCCATAAATGAAGTACTATGATTATAAACACTTCTAGAAGAAGTACAAGTGCTTAGTGGTGTTTTCATGAATGGTTATCACCCATAAATGAAGTACTTTGATTAGAAACACTTCTCATAGAAGCATAAATGGTTTGTGGTGTTTTCATGATTGGTTACCAGCCATAAATGAAGTATTATGATTAGAAACACTTCTAATAGATGTATTAGTGCTTTGTGGTGGTTTCTCGAATGGTTATCACCTATAAATGAAGTAATTTGATTAGAAACACTCCTCATAGAAGCATAAATGCTTTGTGGTTTATTCTTGATTGGTTACCACCTATAAATTAAGTTTTCTGATAAGAAACACTTCTCATAGAAGTATAAGTGCTTTCTGTTGTTTTCTTGATTGGTTATCACCCGTAAATGAAGTACTTTGAATAGAAACACTCCTAAGAGAAGTATAAATGGTTTGTGGTGTTTTCTTGATTGATTACCATCCATAAATGCAGAACTCTGATTAGAAACACTTCTCATACAAGTATCAATGTTTTGTGGACTTTTCTTGAATGGTTATCACCCATAAATGAAGTACTTTGATTAGAAACACTTCTCATCGAAGCATAAATGGTTTGTGGTGTTTTCATGATTGGTTACCAGCCATAAATGAAGTACTATGATTAGAAACACTTCTAATAGATGTATTAGTGCTTTGTGGTGTTTTCATGAATAATTATCACCCACAAATGAAGTACTTTGACTAGAAACACTTCTCACAGAAGCATAAATGTTTGTGGTGTTTTCTTGATTGATTACCACATATAAATGAAGTACTATGATTAGAAACACTTCTAATAAATGTATTAGTGCTTTGTGGTGTTTTCATGAATAATTATCACCCATAAATGAAATAATTTATTTAGAAACACTTCTCATAGAAGTATAAATGCTTTGTGATGTTTTCTTGAATGGTTATCACACATAAATGAAATACATTGATTACAAACACATCTCAAAGAAGTATAATTCCTTTGTGGCGTTTTCATGATTGGTTACCACTCATAAATGAAGTACTCTGATTCGAAACACTTCTGATAGAAGTATACGTGCTTTGTGGTGTATTCTTGAATTGTTATCACCCATAAATTAAGTACTTTGAATAGAAACACTTCTCATAGAAGCATAAATGATTTGTGGTGTTTTCTTGAATGGTTATCACCCATAAATGAATTACTATGATTAGAAACACTTCTAATAGAAGTACAAGTGCTTTGTGGTGTTTTCTTGAATGGTTATCTCCCATAAAGGATGTACTTTGAATTGAAACACTTCTCATCGAAGCATAAATGGTTTGTGGTGTTTTCTTGATTGGTTACCACCCCTAAATTAAAGTACTCAAATTAGAAACACTTCTCACAGAAGTATATGTGCTTTCTGGTGTTTTCTTGAATGGTTATCACCCGTAAATAAAGTACTTTAAATAGAAACACTCCTATTAGAAGCATAAATTGTTTGTGGTGTTTTCTTGATTGGTTACCACCTTTAAATGAAATACTATGATTAGAAACACTTCTAATAGAAGTATAAGTGTTTTGTGGTATTTTCTTGAATGGTTATGACCCATAAATGAAGTACTTTAATTAGAAACACGTCTCATAGAAGCATAAATGGTTTGTGGTATTTTCTTGAATGGTTATCACCCATAAATGAAGTTCTTTGATTAGAAACACATCTCATGGAAGCATAAATGCTGAGTGGTGTTTTCTTGAATGGTTATCACCCGGAAATGATGTACTTTAAAAAGAAACACTCCTAATAGACGCATAAATTGTTTGTGGTGTTTTCTTGATTGGTTACCACCTTTAAATGAAATACTATGATTAGAAACACTTCTAATAGAAGTATAAGTGTTTTGTGGTGTTTTCTTGAATGGTTATGACCCATAAATGAAGTACTTTAATTACAAACACGTCTCATAGAAGCATAAATGGTTTGGGGTGTTTTCTTGATTCGTTACCACCTTTAAAAGAAGTACTATGATTAGAAACAGTTCTAAAAGAAGTATTAGTGCTTTGTGGTATTTTCTTGAATGGTTATCACCCATAAATGAAGTACTTTGATTGGAAACACTTCTCATAGAAGCATAAATGATTTGTGGTGTTTTCTTGAATGGTTATCACCCATAAATGAAGTACTATGATTAGAAGCACATCTAATGGAAGAACAAGTGCTTTGTGGTGTTTTCTTGAATGGTTATGACCCATAAATTAAGTACTTTAATTGGAAACACGTCTCATAGAAGCATAAATGGTTTGGGGTGTTTTCTTGATTGGTTACCACCTTTAAAAGAAGTACAATGATTAGAAACAGTTCTAATAGAAGCATAAATGGTTTGTGGTGTTTTCTTGATTGTTTACCACCCATAAATTAAAGTACTCAAATTAGAAACACTTCTCATAGAAGTATATGTGCTTTCTGGTGTTTTCTTGAATGGTTATCACCCGTAAATAAAGTACTTTAAATAGAAACACTCCTATTAGAAGCATAAATTGTTTGTGGTGTTTTCTTGATTGGTTACCACCTTTAAATGAAATACTATGATTAGAAACACTTCTAATAGAAGTATAAGTGTTTTGTGGTATTTTCTTGAATGGTTATGACCCATAAATGAAGTACTTTAATTAGAAACACGTCTCATAGAAGCATAAATGGTTTGGGGTGTTTTCTTGATTGGTTACCACCTTTAAAAGAAGTACTATGATTAGAAACAGTTCTAATAGAAGTATAATTGCTTTGTGGTGTTTTTTTGATTGGTTACCACCCGTAAATTAAAGTACTCAGATTTGAAACACTTCTCATAGAATGGTTATCACCCGTAAATGAAGTACTTTGAATAGAAACACCCCTAATAGAAGTATAAATGGTTGGTGGTGTTTTCTTGGTTGGTTACCACCCATAAATGAAGTACTATGATTAGAAACATTTATAATAGAAGTATTAGGGCTTCGTGGTGCTCTCTTGAATAGTTATCACCCATAAATGAAGTACTTTGAATAGAAACACTTCTAATAGAAGTATAAATATTTTGTGGTGTTTTCTGAATTGGTTACCAACCATAAATGAAGTACTATGATTATAAACACTTCTAGAAGAAGTACAAGTGCTTTGTGGTGTTTTCATGAATGGTTATCACCCATAAATGAAGTTCTTTGATTAGAAACACATCTCATGGAAGCATAAATGCTCAGTGGTGTTTTCTTGAATGGTTATCACCCGTAAATGAAGTACTATGATTAGAAACAATTCTAATAGAAGTATAAGTGCTTTGTGGTGTTTTCTTGAATGGTTATCACCCATAAAGGAAGTACTTTGATTAGAAACACTTCTCATTGAAGCATAAATGGTTTGTGGTGTTTTCTTGATTGGTTACCACCGAAAAATGAAGTACATAGATTAGAAACAGTTCTCATAGAAGTATAAGTGTTTTCGGGTGTTTTTTTGAATGGTTATCACCCGTAAATGAAGTACTTTGAAAAGAAACACCCCTAATAGAAGTATAAATGGTTGGTGGTGTTTTCTTGATTGGTTACCACCCATAAATGAAGTACTATGATTAGAAACACTTCTAATAGATGTATTAGGGCTTTGTGGTGCTTTCTTGAATGGTTATCATCCATAAATGAAGTTCTTTGATTAGAAACACATCTCATGGAAGCATAAATGCTGAGTGGTGTTTTCTTGAATGGTTATCACCCATAAATTAAGTACTTTGAATAGAAACACTCCTAATAGAAGTATAAATGGTTTGTGGTGTTTTCTTGATTGGTTACCACCCATAAATGAAGTACTATGATTATAAACACTTCTAGAAGAAGTACAAGTGCTTAGTGGTGTTTTCATGAATGGTTATCACCCATAAATGAAGTACTTTGATTAGAAACACTTCTCATAGAAGCATAAATGGTTTGTGGTGTTTTCATGATTGGTTACCAGCCATAAATGAAGTATTATGATTAGAAACACTTCTAATAGATGTATTAGTGCTTTGTGGTGGTTTCTCGAATGGTTATCACCTATAAATGAAGTAATTTGATTAGAAACACTCCTCATAGAAGCATAAATGCTTTGTGGTTTATTCTTGATTGGTTACCACCTATAAATTAAGTTTTCTGATAAGAAACACTTCTCATAGAAGTATAAGTGCTTTCTGTTGTTTTCTTGATTGGTTATCACCCGTAAATGAAGTACTTTGAATAGAAACACTCCTAAGAGAAGTATAAATGGTTTGTGGTGTTTTCTTGATTGATTACCATCCATAAATGCAGAACTCTGATTAGAAACACTTCTCATACAAGTATCAATGTTTTGTGGACTTTTCTTGAATGGTTATCACCCATAAATGAAGTACTTTGATTAGAAACACTTCTCATCGATGCATAAATGGTTTGTGGTGTTTTCATGATTGGTTACCAGCCATAAATGAAGTACTATGATTAGAAACACTTCTAATAGATGTATTAGTGCTTTGTGGTGTTTTCATGAATAATTATCACCCACAAATGAAGTACTTTGACTAGAAACACTTCTCACAGAAGCATAAATGTTTGTGGTGTTTTCTTGATTGATTACCACATATAAATGAAGTACTATGATTAGAAACACTTCTAATAAATGTATTAGTGCTTTGTGGTGTTTTCATGAATAATTATCACCCATAAATGAAATAATTTATTTAGAAACACTTCTCATAGAAGTATAAATGCTTTGTGATGTTTTCTTGAATGGTTATCACACATAAATGAAATACATTGATTACAAACGCATCTCAAAGAAGTATAATTCCTTTGTGGCGTTTTCATGATTGGTTACCACTCATAAATGAAGTACTCTGATTCGAAACACTTCTGATAGAAGTATACGTGCTTTGTGGTGTATTCTTGAATTGTTATCACCCATAAATTAAGTACTTTGAATAGAAACACCTCTCATAGAAGCATAAATGATTTGTGGTGTTTTCTTGAATGGTTATCACCCATAAATGAATTACTATGATTAGAAACACTTCTAATAGAAGTACAAGTGCTTTGTGGTGTTTTCTTGAATTGTTATCTCCCATAAAGGATGTACTTTGAATTGAAACACTTCTCATCGAAGCATAAATGGTTTGTGGTGTTTTCTTGATTGGTTACCACCCATAAATGAAGTACTATGATTATAAACACTTCTAGAAGAAGTACAAGTGCTTAGTGGTGTTTTCATGAATGGTTATCACCCATAAATGAAGTACTTTGATTAGAAACACTTCTCATAGAAGCATAAATGGTTTGTGGTGTTTTCATGATTGGTTACCAGCCATAAATGAAGTATTATGATTAGAAACACTTCTAATAGATGTATTAGTGCTTTGTGGTGGTTTCTCGAATGGTTATCACCTATAAATGAAGTAATTTGATTAGAAACACTCCTCATAGAAGCATAAATGCTTTGTGGTTTATTCTTGATTGGTTACCACCTATAAATTAAGTTTTCTGATAAGAAACACTTCTCATAGAAGTATAAGTGCTTTCTGTTGTTTTCTTGATTGGTTATCACCCGTAAATGAAGTACTTTGAATAGAAACACTCCTAAGAGAAGTATAAATGGTTTGTGGTGTTTTCTTGATTGATTACCATCCATAAATGCAGAACTCTGATTAGAAACACTTCTCATACAAGTATCAATGTTTTGTGGACTTTTCTTGAATGGTTATCACCCATAAATGAAGTACTTTGATTAGAAACACTTCTCATCGATGCATAAATGGTTTGTGGTGTTTTCATGATTGGTTACCAGCCATAAATGAAGTACTATGATTAGAAACACTTCTAATAGATGTATTAGTGCTTTGTGGTGTTTTCATGAATAATTATCACCCACAAATGAAGTACTTTGACTAGAAACACTTCTCACAGAAGCATAAATGTTTGTGGTGTTTTCTTGATTGATTACCACATATAAATGAAGTACTATGATTAGAAACACTTCTAATAAATGTATTAGTGCTTTGTGGTGTTTTCATGAATAATTATCACCCATAAATGAAATAATTTATTTAGAAACACTTCTCATAGAAGTATAAATGCTTTGTGATGTTTTCTTGAATGGTTATCACACATAAATGAAATACATTGATTACAAACGCATCTCAAAGAAGTATAATTCCTTTGTGGCGTTTTCATGATTGGTTACCACTCATAAATGAAGTACTCTGATTCGAAACACTTCTGATAGAAGTATACGTGCTTTGTGGTGTATTCTTGAATTGTTATCACCCATAAATTAAGTACTTTGAATAGAAACACCTCTCATAGAAGCATAAATGATTTGTGGTGTTTTCTTGAATGGTTATCACCCATAAATGAATTACTATGATTAGAAACACTTCTAATAGAAGTACAAGTGCTTTGTGGTGTTTTCTTGAATTGTTATCTCCCATAAAGGATGTACTTTGAATTGAAACACTTCTCATCGAAGCATAAATGGTTTGTGGTGTTTTCTTGATTGGTTACCACCCATAAATTAAAGTACTCAAATTAGAAACACTTCTCACAGAAGTATATGTGCTTTCTGGTGTTTTCTTGAATGGTTATCACCCGTAAATAAAGTACTTTAAATAGAAACACTCCTATTATAAGCATAAATTGTTTGTGGTGTTTTCTTGATTGGTTACCACCTTTAAATGAAATACTATGATTAGAAACACTTCTAATAGAAGTATAAGTGTTTTGTGGTATTTTCTTGAATGGTTATGACCCATAAATGAAGTACTTTAATTAGAAACACGTCTCATAGAAGCATAAATGGTTTGTGGTATTTTCTTGAATGGTTATCACCCATAAATGAAGTTCTTTGATTAGAAACACATCTCATGGAAGCATAAATGCTGAGTGGTGTTTTCTTGAATGGTTATCACCCGTAAATGATGTACTTTAAATAGAAACACTCCTAATAGACGCATAAATTGTTTGTGGTGTTTTCTTGATTGGTTACCACCTTTAAATGAAATACTATGATTAGAAACACTTCTAATAGAAGTATAAGTGTTTTGTGGTGTTTTCTTGAATGGTTATGACCCATAAATGAAGTACTTTAATTAGAAACACGTCTCATAGAAGCATAAATGGTTTGGGGTGTTTTCTTGATTGGTTACCACCATTAAAAGAAGTACTATGATTAGAAACAGTTCTAAAAGAAGTGTAAGTGCTTTGTGGTGTTTTCTTGAATGGTTATCACCCATAAAGGAAGTACTTTGATTAGAAACACTTCTCATCGAAGCATAACTGGTTTGTGGTGTTTTCTTGATTGGTTACCACCTTTAAATGAAGTACTATGATTAGAAACAATTCTAATAGAAGTATAAGTGCTTTGTGGTGTTTTCTTGAATGGTTATCACCCATAAAGGAAGTACTTTGATTAGAAACACTTCTCATTGAAGCATAAATGGTTTGTGGTGTTTTCTAGATTGGTTACCACCGAAAAATGAAGTACATAGATTAGAAACACTTCTCATAGAAGTATAAGTGTTTTCGGGTGTTTTTTTGAATGGTTATCACCCGTAAATGAAGTACTTTGAAAAGAAACACCCCTAATAGAAGTATAAATGGTTGGTGGTGTTTTCTTGATTGGTTAACACCCATAAATGAAGTACTATGATTAGAAACACTTCTAATAGATGTATTAGGGCTTCGTGGTGCTCTCTTGAATAGTTATCACCCATAAATGAAGTACATTGAATAGAAACACTCCTAATAGAAGTATAAATAGTTTGTGGTGTTTTCTGGATTGGTTACCACCCATAAATGAATTACTATGATTAGAAACACTTCTAATAGAAGTACAAGTGCTTTGTGGTGTTTTCTTGAATGGTTATCTCCCATAAAGGATGTACTTTGAATTGAAACACTTCTCATCGAAGCATAAATGGTTTGTGTTGTTTTCTTGATTGGTTACCACCCATAAATTAAAGTACTCAAATTAGAAACACTTCTCATAGAAGTATAAGTGCTTTCTGGTGTTTTCTTGAATGGTTATCACCCGTAAATAAAGTACTTTAAATAGAAACACTCCTATTAGAAGCATAAATTGTTTGTGGTGTTTTCTTGATTGGTTACCACCTTTAAATGAAATACTATGATTAGAAACACTTCTAAAAGAAGTATAAGTGTTTTGTGGTATTTTCTTGAATGGTTATGACCCATAAATGAAGTACTTTAAATAGAAACACGTCTCATAGAAGCATAAATGGTTTGAGGTGTTTTCTTGATTGGTTACCACCTTTAAAAGAAGTACTATGATTAGAAACAGTTCTAATAGAAGTATAATTGCTTTGTGGAGTTTTTTTGATTGGTTACCACCCGTAAATTAAAGTACTCAGATTTGAAACACTTATCATAGAATGGTTATCACCCGTAAATGAAGTACTTTGAATAGAAACACCCCTAATAGAAGTATAAATGGTTGGTGGTGTTTTCTTGATTGGTTACCACCCATAAATGAAGTACTATGATTAGAAACACTTATAATAGAAGTATTAGGGCTTCGTGGTGCTCTCTTGAATAGTTATCACCCATAAATGAAGTACTTTGAATAGAAACACTCCTAATAGAAGTATAAATAGTTTGTGGTGTTTTCTGGATTGGTTACCACCCATACATGAAGTACTATGATTATAAACACTTCTAGAAGAAGTACAAGTGCTTTGTGGTGTTTTCATGAATGGTTATCGCCCATAAATGAAGTTCTTTGATTAGAAACACATCTCATGGAAGCATAAATGCTGAGTGGTGTTTTCTTGAATGGTTATCACCCGTAAATGAAGTACTTTAAATAGAAACACTCCTAATAGAAGCATAAATTGTTTGTGGTGTTTTCTTGATTGGTTACCACCTTTAAATGAAATACTATGATTAGAAACAGTTCTAAAAGAAGTGTAAGTGTTTTGTGGTGTTTTCTTGAATGGTTATGACCCATAAATGAAGTACTTTAATTAGAAACACGTCTCATAGAAGCATAAATGGTTTGGGGTGTTTTCTTGATTGGTTACCGCCTTTAAAAGAAGTACTATGATTAGAAACAGTTCTAATAGAAGTATAAGTGCTTTGTGGTGTTTTCTTGAATGGTTATCACCCATAAAGGAAGTACTTTGATTAGAAACACTTCTCATCGAAGCATAAATTGTTTGTGGTGTTTTCTTGATTGGTTAACACCCATAAATGAAGTACTATGATTAGAAACACTTCTAATAGAAGTATATGTGCTTTGTAGTAATTTCTTGAATGGTTATCACCCATAAATAAAGTACTTTGATTAGAAACACTTCTCATAGAAGCATAACTGGTTTGTGGTGTTTTCTTGATTGGTTACCACCTTTAAATGAAGTACTATGATTAGAAACAATTCTAATAGAAGTATAAGTGCTTTGTGGTGTTTTCTTGAATGGTTATCACCCATAAAGGAAGTACTTTGATTAGAAACACTTCTCATTGAAGCATAAATGGTTTGTGGTGTTTTCTTGATTGGTTACCACCGAAAAATGAAGTACATAGATTAGAAACAGTTCTCATAGAAGTATAAGTGTTTTCGGGTGTTTTTTTGAATGGTTATCACCCGTAAATGAAGTACTTTGAAAAGAAACACCCCTAATAGAAGTATAAATGGTTAGTGGTGTTTTCTTGATTGGTTACCACCCATAAATGAAGTACTATGATTAGAAACACTTCTAATAGATGTATTAGGGCTTTGTGGTGCTTTCTTGAATGGTTATCATCCATAAATGAAGTTCTTTGATTAGAAACACATCTCATGGAAGCATAAATGCTGAGTGGTGTTTTCTTGAATGGTTATCACCCGTAAATGATGTACTTTAAATATAAACAATCCTAATAGACGCATAAATTGTTTGTGGTGTTTTCTTGATTGGTTACCACCTTTAAATGAAATACTATGATTAGAAACACTTCTAATAGAAGTATAAGTGTTTTGTGGTGTTTTCTTGAATGGTTATGACCCATAAATGAAGTACTTTAATTAGAAACACTTCTAATAGAAGTATAAGTGTTTTGTGGTGTTTTCTTGAATGGTTATGACCCATAAATGAAGTACTTTAATTAGAAACACGTCTCATAGAAGCATAAATGGTTTGGGGTGTTTTCTTGATTGGTTACCACCTTTAAAAGAAGTACTATGATTAGAAACAGTTCTAAAAGAAGTGTAAGTGTTTTGTGGTGTTTTCTTGAATGGTTATCACCCATAAAGGAAGTACTTTGATTAGAAACACTTCTCATCGAAGCATAACTGGTTTGTGGTGTTTTCTGGATTGGTTACCACCCATAAATGAATTACTATGATTAGAAACACTTCTAATAGAAGTACAAGTGCTTTGTGGTGTTTTCTTGAATGGTTATCTCTCATAAATGATGTACTTTGAATTGAAACATTCTCATCGAAGCATAAATGGTTTGTGTTGTTTTCTTGATTGGTTACCACCCATAAAATAAAGTACTCAAATTAGAAACACTTCTCATAGAAGTATAAGTGCTTTCTGGTGTTTTCTTGAATGGTTATCACCCGTAAATAAAGTACTTTAAATAGAAACACTCCTATTAGAAGCATAAATTGTTTGTGGTGTTTTCTTGATTGGTTACCACCTTTAAATGAAATACTATGATTAGAAACACTTCTAAAAGAAGTATAAGTGTTTTGTGGTATTTTCTTGAATGGTTATGACCCATAAATGAAGTACTTTAAATAGAAACACGTCTCATAGAAGCATAAATGGTTTGGGGTGTTTTCTTGATTGGTTACCACCTTTAAAAGAAGTACTATGATTAGAAACAGTTCTAACAGAAGTATAATTGCTTTGTGGAGTTTTTTTGATTGGTTACCACCCGTAAATTAAAGTACTCAGATTTGAAACACTTCCCATAGAATGGTTATCACCCGTAAATGAAGTACTTTGAATAGAAACACCCCTAATAGAAGTATAAATGGTTGGTGGTGTTTTCTTGATTGGTTACCACCCATAAATGAAGTACTATGATTAGAAACACTTATAATAGAAGTATTAGGGCTTCGTGGTGCTCTCTTGAATAGTTATCACCCATAAATGAAGTACTTTGAATAGAAACACTCCTAATAGAAGTATAAATAGTTTGTGGTGTTTTCTGGATTGGTTACCACCCATACATGAAGTACTATGATTATAAACACTTCTAGAAGAAGTACAAGTGCTTTGTGGTGTTTTCATGAATGGTTATCGCCCATAAATGAAGTTCTTTGATTAGAAACACATCTCATGGAAGCATAAATGCTGAGTGGTGTTTTCTTGAATGGTTATCACCCGTAAATGAAGTACTTTAAATAGAAACACTCCTAATAGAAGCATAAATTGTTTGTGGTGTTTTCTTGATTGGTTACCACCTTTAAATGAAATACTATGATTAGAAACAGTTCTAAAAGAAGTGTAAGTGTTTTGTGGTGTTTTCTTGAATGGTTATGACCCATAAATGAAGTACTTTAATTAGAAACACGTCTCATAGAAGCATAAATGGTTTGGGGTGTTTTCTTGATTGGTTACCACCTTTAAAAGAAGTACTATGATTAGAAACAGTTCTAATAGAAGTATAAGTGCTTTGTGGTATTTTCTTGAATGGTTATCACCCATAAAGGAAGTACTTTGATTAGAAACACTTCTCATCGAAGCATAAATTGTTTGTGGTGTTTTCTTGATTGGTTAACACCCATAAATGAAGTACTATGATTAGAAACACTTCTAATAGAAGTATATGTGCTTTGTAGTAATTTCTTGAATGGTTATCACCCATAAATAAAGTACTTTGATTAGAAACACTTCTCATAGAAGCATAACTGGTTTGTGGTGTTTTCTTGATTGGTTACCACCTTTAAATGAAGTACTATGATTAGAAACAATTCTAATAGAAGTATAAGTGCTTTGTGGTGTTTTCTTGAATGGTTATCACCCATAAAGGAAGTACTTTGATTAGAAACACTTCTCATCGAAGCATAAATTGTTTGTGGTGTTTTCTTGATTGGTTACCACCCATAAATGAAGTACTATGATTAGAAACAGTTCTAATAGAAGTATAAGTGCTTTGGAGTAATTTCTTGAATGGTTATCACCCGTAAATAAAGTACTTTGATTAGAAACACTTCTCATAGAAGCATAACTGGTTTGTGGTGTTTTCTTGATTGGTTACCACCCATAAATGAAGTACTATGATTAGAAACACTTCTAATAGATGTATTAGGGCTTTGTGGTGCTTTCTTGAATGGTTATCATCCATAAATGAAGTTCTTTGATTAGAAACACATCTCATGGAAGCATAAATGCTGAGTGGTGTTTTCTTGAATGGTTATCACCCATAAATGAAGTACTTTGAATAGAAACACTCCTAATAGAAGTATAAATGGTTTGTGGTGTTTTCTTGATTGGTTACCACCCATAAATGAAGTACTATGATTATAAACACTTCTAGAAGAAGTACAAGTGCTTAGTGGTGTTTTCATGAATGGTTATCACCCATAAATGAAGTACTTTGATTAGAAACACTTCTCATAGAAGCATAAATAGTTTGTGGTGTTTTCATGATTGGTTACCAGCCATAAATGAAGTATTATGATTAGAAACACTTCTAATAGATGTATTAGTGCTTTGTGGTGGTTTCTTGAATGGTTATCACCTATAAATGAAGTAATTTGATTAGAAACACTCCTCATAGAAGCATAAATGCTATGTGGTTTATTCTTGATTGGTTACCACCTATAAATTAAGTTTTCTGATAAGAAACACTTCTCATAGAAGTATAAGTGCTTTCTGTTGTTTTCTTGATTGGTTATCACCCGTAAATGAATTACTTTGAATAGAAACACACCTAAGAGAAGTATAAATGGTTTGTGGTGTTTTCTTGATTGATTACCATCCATAAATGCAGAACTCTGATTAGAAACACTTCTCATACAAGTATCAATGTTTTGTGGACTTTTCTTGAATGGTTATCACCCATAAATGAAGTACTTTGATTAGAAACACTTCTCATCGAAGCATAAATGGTTTGTGGTGTTTTCATGATTGGTTACCAGCCATAAATGAAGTACTATGATTAGAAACACTTCTAATAGATGTATTAGTGCTTTGTGGTGTTTTCATGAATAATTATCACCCACAAATGAAGTACTTTGACTAGAAACACTTCTCACAGAAGCATAAATGTTTGTGGTGTTTTCTTGATTGATTACCACATATAAATGAAGTACTATGATTAGAAACACTTCTAATAAATGTATTAGTGCTTTGTGGTGTTTTCATCAAATAATTATGACCCATAAATGAAATAATTTATTTAGAAACACTTCTCATAGAAGTATAAATGCTTTGTGATGTTTTCTTGAATGGTTATCACAAATAAATGAAATACATTGATTACAAACACATCTCAACGAAGTATAATTGCTTTGTGGCGTTTTCATGATTGGTTACCACTCATAAATGAAGTACTCTGATTCGAAACACTTCTGATAGAAGTATACCTGCTTTGTGGTGTATTCTTGAATTGTTATCACCCATAAAGTAAGTACTTTGAATAGAAACACTTCTCATAGAAGCATAAATGATTTGTGGTGTTTTCTTGAATGGTTATCACCCATAAATGAATTACTATGATTAGAAACACTTCTAATAGAAGTACAAGTGCTTTGTGGTGTTTTCTTGAATGGTTATCTCCCATAAAGGATGTACTTTGAATTGAAACACTTCTCATCGAAGCATAAATGGTTTGTGGTGTTTTCTTAATTAGTTACCACCCATAAATTAAAGTACTCAAATTAGAAACACTTCTCAGAGAAGTATATGTGCTTTCTGGTGTTTTCTTGAATGGTTATCACCCGTAAATAAAGTACTTTAAATAGAAACACTCCTATTAGAAGCATAAATTGTTTGTGGTGTTTTCTTGATTGGTTACCACCTTTAAATGAAATACTATGATTAGAAACACTTCTGATAGAAGTATAAGTGTTTTGTGGTATTTTCTTGAATGGTTATGACCCATAAATGAAGTACTTTAATTAGAAACACGTCTCATAGAAGCATAAATGGTTTGGGGTGTTTTCTTGATTGGTTACCACCTTTAAAAGAAGTACTATGATTAGAAACAGTTCTAATAGAAGTATAATTGCTTTGTGGTGTTTTTTTGATTGGTTACCACCCGTAAATTAAAGTACTCAGATTTGAAACACTTCTCATAGAATGGTTATCATCCGTAAATGAAGTACTTTGAATAGAAACACCCCTAATAGAAGTATAAATGGTTGGTGGTGTTTTCTTGATTGGTTACCACCCATAAATGAAGTACTATGATTAGAAACACTTATAATAGAAGTATTAGGGCTTCGTGGTGCTCTCTTGAATAGTTATCACCCATAAATGAAGTACTTTGAATAGAAACACACCTAATAGAAGTATAAATAGTTTGTGGTGTTTTCTGGATTAGTTACCACCCATAAATGAAGTACTATGATTATAAACACTTCTAGAAGAAGTACAAGTGCTTTGTGGTGTTTTCATGAATGATTATCACCCATAAATGAAGTTCTTTGATTAGAAACACATCTCATGGAAGCATAAATGCTGAGTGGTGTTTTCTTGAATGGTTATGACCCATAAATGAAGTACTTTAATTAGAAACACTTCTAATAGAAGTACAAATGCTTTGTGGTGTTTTCTTGAATGGTTATCTCCCATAAAGGATGTACTTTGAATTGAAACACTTCTCATCGAAGCATAAATGGTTTGTGGTGTTTTCTTGATTGGTTACCACCCATAAATTAAAGTACTCCAATTAGAAACACTTCTCATAGAAGTATATGTGCTTTCAGGTGTTTTCTTGAATGGTTATCACCCGTAAATAAAGTACTTTAAATAGAAACACTCCTATTAGAAGCATAAATTGTTTGTGGTGTTTTCTTGATTGGTTAACACCTTTAAATGAAATACTATGATTAGAAACACCTCTAATAGAAGTATAAGTGTTTTGTGGTGTTTTCTTGAATGGTTATGACCCATAAATGAAGTACTTTAATTACAAACACGTCTCATAGAAGCATAAATGGTTTGGGGTGTTTTCTTGATTGGTTACCACCTTTAAAAGAAGTACTATGATTTGAAACAGTTCTAAAAGAAGATTAAGTGCTTTGTGGTGTTTTCTTGAATGGTTATCACCCATAAAGGAAGTACTTTGATTAGAAACACTTGTCATCGAAGCATAAATGGTTTGTGGTGTTTTCTTGATTGGTTAACACCCATAAATGAAGTACTATGATTAGAAACACTTCTAATTGATGTACTAGGGCTTCGTGGTGCTCTCTTGAATAGTTATCACCCATAAATGAAGTACTTTGAATAAAACACTCCTAATAGAAGTATAAATAGTTTGTGGTGTTTTCTGGATTGGTTACCACCCATAAATGAAGTACTATGATTATAAACACTTCTAGAAGAAGTACAAGTGCTTTGTGGTGTTTTCATGAATGGTTATCACCCATAAATGAAGTACTCTGATTGGAAACATTTCTCATAGGAGTATACGTGCTTTGTGGTGTATTCTTGAATTGTTATCACCCATAAATTAAGTACTTTGAATAGAAACACTTCTCATAGAAGCATAAATGATTTGTGGTGTTTTCTTGAATGGTTATCACCCATAAATGAAGTACTATGATTAGAAGCACATCTAATAGAAGTACAAGTGCTTTGTGGTGTTTTCTTGAATGGTTATCTCCCATAAAGGAAGTACTTTGAATTGAAACACTTCTCATCGAAGCATAAATGGTTTGTGGTGTTTTCTTGATTGGTTACCACCCGTAAATTAAAGTACTCAGATTAGAAACACTTCTCATAGAAGTATATGTGCTTTCTGTTGTTTTCTTGAATGGTTATGAGCCGTAAATGAAGTACTTTAAAGAGAAACACTCCTAATAGAAGCATAAATGGTTTGTGGTGTTTTCTTGATTGGTTACCACCTTTAAATGAAATACTATGATTTGAAACACTTCTAATAGAAGTATAAGTGCTTTGTGGTGTTTTCTTGAATGGTTATGACCCATAAATTAAGTACTTTAATTGGAAACACGTCTCATAGAAGCATAAATGGTTTGGGGTGTTTTCTTGATTGGTTACCACCTTTAAAAGAAGTACTATGATTAGAAACAGTTCTAATAGAAGTATAAGTGCTTTGTGGTGTTTTCTTGAATGGTTATCACCCATAAAGGAAGTACTTTGATTAGAAACACTTCTCATCGAAGCATAAATTGTTTGTGGTGTTTTCTTGATTGGTTAACACCCATAAATGAAGTACTATGATTAGAAGCACTTCTAATAGAAGTATAAGTGCTTTGTAGTAATTTCTTGAATGGTTATCACCCATAAATAAAGTACTTTGATTAGAAACACTTCTCATAGAAGCATAACTGGTTTGTGGTGTTTTCTTGATTGGTTACCACCTTTAAATGAAGTACTATGATTAGAAATAATTCTAATAGAAGTATAAGTGCTTTGTGGTGTTTTCTTGAATGGTTATCACCCATAAAGGAAGTACTTTGATTAGAAACACTTCTCATTGAAGCATAAATGGTTTGTGGTGTTTTCTTGATTGGTTACCACCGAAAAATGAAGTACATAGATTAGAAACACTTCTCATAGAAGTATAAGTGTTTTCGGGTGTTTTTTTGAATGGTTATCACCCGTAAATGAAGTACTTTGAAAAGAAACACCCCTAATAGAAGTATAAATGGTTGGTGGTGTTTTCTTGATTGGTTACCACCCATAAATGAAGTACTATGATTAGAAACACTTCTAATAGATGTATTAGAGCTTTGTGGTGCTTTCTTGAATGGTTATCATCCATAAATGAAGTTCTTTGATTAGAAACACATCTCATGGAAGCATAAATGCTGAGTGGTGTTTTCTTGAATGGTTATCACCCATAAATGAAGTACTTTGATTAGAAACACTCCTAATAGAAGTATAAATGGTTTGTGGTGTTTTCTTGATTGGTTACCACCCATAAATGAAGTACTATGATTATACACACTTCTAGAAGAAGTACAAGTGCTTTGTGGTGTTTTCATGAATGGTTATCACCCATAAATGAAGTTCTTTGATTAGAAACACATCTCATGGAAGCATAAATGCTGAGTGGTGTTTTCTTGAATGGTTATCACCCATAAATGAATTACTTTGATTAGAAACACTTCTAATAGAAGTACAAATGCTTTGTGGTGTTTTCTTGAATGGTTATCTCCCATAAAGGATGTACTTTGAATTGAAACACTTCTCATCGAAGCATAAATGGTTTGTGGTGTTTTCTTAATTGGTTACCACCCATAAATTAAAGTACTCAAATTAGAAACACTTCTCATAGAAGTATATGTGCTTTCTGGTGTTTTCTTGAATGGTTATCACCCGTAAATAAAGTACTTTAAATAGAAACACTCCTATTAGAAGCAAAAATTGTTTGTGGTGTTTTCTTGATTGGTTACCACCTTTAAATGAAATACTATGATTAGAAACACTTCTAATAGAAGTATAAGTGTTTTGTGGTATTTTCTTGAATGATTATGACCCATAAATGAAGTACTTTAATTAGAAACACGTCTCATAGAAGCATAAATGGTTTGGGGTGTTTTCTTGATTGGTTACCACCTTTAAAAGAAGTACTATCATTAGAAACAGTTCTAATAGAAGTATAATTGCTTTGTGGTGTTTTTTTGATTGGTTACCACCCGTAAATTAAAGTACTCAGATTTGAAACACTTCTCATAGAATGGTTATCACCCGTAAATGAAGTACTTTGAATAGAAACACCCCTAATAGAAGTATAAATGGTTGGTGGTGTTTTCTTGATTGGTTACCACCCATAAATGAAGTACTATGATTAGAAACACTTATAATAGAAGTATTAGGGCTTCGTGGTGCTCTCTTGAATAGTTATCACCCATAAATGAAGTACTTTGAATAGAAACACTCCTAATAGAAGTATAAATAGTTTGTGGTGTTTTCTGGATTGGTTACCACCCATAAATGAAGTACTATGATTATAAACACTTCTAGAAGAAGTACAAGTGCTTTGTGGTGTTTTCATGAATGGTTATCAGCCATAAATGAAGTTCTTTGATTAGAAACACATCTCATGGAAGCATAAATGCTGAGTGGTGTTTTCTTGAATGGTTATCACCCATAAATGAAGTACTTTAATTAGAAACACGTCTCATAGAAGCATAAATGGTTTGGGGTGTTTTCTTGATTGGTTAACACCTTTAAAAGAAGTACTATGATTAGAAACAGTTCTAAACGAAGTGTAAGTGCTTTGTGGTGTTTTCTTGAATGGTTATCACCCATAAAGGAAGTACTTTGATTAGAAACACTTCTCATCGAAGCATAAATGGTTTGTGGTGTTTTCTTGATTGGTTAACACCCATAAATGAAGTACTATGATTAGAAACACTTCTAATAGATGTATTAGGGCTTCGTGGTGCTCTCTTGAATAGTTATCACCCATAAATGAAGTACATTGAATAGAAACACTCCTAATAGAAGTATAAATAGTTTGTGGTGTTTTCTGGATTGGTTACCACCCATAAAAGAAGTACTATCATTATAAACACTTCTAGAAGAAGTACAAGTGCTTTGTGGTGTTTTCATGAATGGTTATCACCCATAAATGAAGTAGTTAGATTAGAAACACTTCTCATCGAAGTATAAATACTTTGTGGCATTTTCATGATTTGTTACCACCTTTAAAAGAAGTACTATGATTAGAAACAGTTCTAATAGAAGTATAAGTGCTTTGTGGTGTTTTCTTGAATGGTTATCACCCATAAAGGAAGTACTTTGATTAGAAACACTTGTCATCGAAGCATAAATGGTTTGTGGTGTTTTCTTGATTGGTTAACACCCATAAATGAAGTACTATGATTAGAAACACTTCTACTAGATATACTAGGGCTTCGTGGTGCTCTCTTGAATAGTTATCACCCATAAATGAAGTACTTTGAATAAAACACTCCTAATAGAAGTATAAATAGTTTGTGGTGTTTTCTGGATTGGTTACCACCCATAAATGAAGTACTATGATTATAAACACTTCTAGAAGAAGTACAAGTGCTTTGTGGTGTTTTCATGAATGGTTATCACCCATAAATGAAGTACTCTGATTGGAAACATTTCTCATAGGAGTATACGTGCTTTGTGGTGTATTCTTGAATTGTTATCACCCATAAATTAAGTACTTTGAATAGAAACACTTCTCATAGAAGCATAAATGATTTGTGGTGTTTTCTTGAATGGTTATCACCCATAAATGAAGTACTATGATTATAAACACTTCTAGAAGAAGTACAAGTGCTTTGTGGTGTTTTCATGAATGGTTATCACCCATAAATGAAGTACTCTGATTGGAAACATTTCTCATAGGAGTATACGTGCTTTGTGGTGTATTCTTGAATTGTTATCACCCATAAATTAAGTACTTTGAATAGAAACACTTCTCATAGAAGCATAAATGATTTGTGGTGTTTTCTTGAATGGTTATCACCCATAAATGAAGTACTATGATTAGAAGCACATCTAATAGAAGTACAAGTGCTTTGTGGTGTTTTCTTGAATGGTTATCTCCCATAAAGGAAGTACTTTGAATTGAAACACTTCTCATCGAAGCATAAATGGTTTGTGGTGTTTTCTTGATTGGTTACCACCCGTAAATTAAAGTACTCAGATTAGAAACACTTCTCATAGAAGTATATGTGCTTTCTGTTGTTTTCTTGAATGGTTATGAGCCGTAAATGAAGTACTTTAAAGAGAAACACTCCTAATAGAAGCATAAATGGTTTGTGGTGTTTTCTTGATTGGTTACCACCTTTAAATGAAATACTATGATTTGAAACACTTCTAATAGAAGTATAAGTGCTTTGTGGTGTTTTCTTGAATGGTTATGACCCATAAATTAAGTACTTTAATTGGAAACACGTCTCATAGAAGCATAAATGGTTTGGGGTGTTTTCTTGATTGGTTACCACCTTTAAAAGAAGTACTATGATTAGAAACAGTTCTAATAGAAGTATAAGTGCTTTGTGGTGTTTTCTTGAATGGTTATCACCCATAAAGGAAGTACTTTGATTAGAAACACTTCTCATCGAAGCATAAATTGTTTGTGGTGTTTTCTTGATTGGTTAACACCCATAAATGAAGTACTATGATTAGAAGCACTTCTAATAGAAGTATAAGTGCTTTGTAGTAATTTCTTGAATGGTTATCACCCATAAATAAAGTACTTTGATTAGAAACACTTCTCATAGAAGCATAACTGGTTTGTGGTGTTTTCTTGATTGGTTACCACCTTTAAATGAAGTACTATGATTAGAAATAATTCTAATAGAAGTATAAGTGCTTTGTGGTGTTTTCTTGAATGGTTATCACCCATAAAGGAAGTACTTTGATTAGAAACACTTCTCATTGAAGCATAAATGGTTTGTGGTGTTTTCTTGATTGGTTACCACCGAAAAATGAAGTACATAGATTAGAAACACTTCTCATAGAAGTATAAGTGTTTTCGGGTGTTTTTTTGAATGGTTATCACCCGTAAATGAAGTACTTTGAAAAGAAACACCCCTAATAGAAGTATAAATGGTTGGTGGTGTTTTCTTGATTGGTTACCACCCATAAATGAAGTACTATGATTAGAAACACTTCTAATAGATGTATTAGAGCTTTGTGGTGCTTTCTTGAATGGTTATCATCCATAAATGAAGTTCTTTGATTAGAAACACATCTCATGGAAGCATAAATGCTGAGTGGTGTTTTCTTGAATGGTTATCACCCATAAATGAAGTACTTTGATTAGAAACACTCCTAATAGAAGTATAAATGGTTTGTGGTGTTTTCTTGATTGGTTACCACCCATAAATGAAGTACTATGATTATACACACTTCTAGAAGAAGTACAAGTGCTTTGTGGTGTTTTCATGAATGGTTATCACCCATAAATGAAGTTCTTTGATTAGAAACACATCTCATGGAAGCATAAATGCTGAGTGGTGTTTTCTTGAATGGTTATCACCCATAAATGAATTACTTTGATTAGAAACACTTCTAATAGAAGTACAAATGCTTTGTGGTGTTTTCTTGAATGGTTATCTCCCATAAAGGATGTACTTTGAATTGAAACACTTCTCATCGAAGCATAAATGGTTTGTGGTGTTTTCTTAATTGGTTACCACCCATAAATTAAAGTACTCAAATTAGAAACACTTCTCATAGAAGTATATGTGCTTTCTGGTGTTTTCTTGAATGGTTATCACCCGTAAATAAAGTACTTTAAATAGAAACACTCCTATTAGAAGCAAAAATTGTTTGTGGTGTTTTCTTGATTGGTTACCACCTTTAAATGAAATACTATGATTAGAAACACTTCTAATAGAAGTATAAGTGTTTTGTGGTATTTTCTTGAATGATTATGACCCATAAATGAAGTACTTTAATTAGAAACACGTCTCATAGAAGCATAAATGGTTTGGGGTGTTTTCTTGATTGGTTACCACCTTTAAAAGAAGTACTATCATTAGAAACAGTTCTAATAGAAGTATAATTGCTTTGTGGTGTTTTTTTGATTGGTTACCACCCGTAAATTAAAGTACTCAGATTTGAAACACTTCTCATAGAATGGTTATCACCCGTAAATGAAGTACTTTGAATAGAAACACCCCTAATAGAAGTATAAATGGTTGGTGGTGTTTTCTTGATTGGTTACCACCCATAAATGAAGTACTATGATTAGAAACACTTATAATAGAAGTATTAGGGCTTCGTGGTGCTCTCTTGAATAGTTATCACCCATAAATGAAGTACTTTGAATAGAAACACTCCTAATAGAAGTATAAATAGTTTGTGGTGTTTTCTGGATTGGTTACCACCCATAAATGAAGTACTATGATTATAAACACTTCTAGAAGAAGTACAAGTGCTTTGTGGTGTTTTCATGAATGGTTATCAGCCATAAATGAAGTTCTTTGATTAGAAACACATCTCATGGAAGCATAAATGCTGAGTGGTGTTTTCTTGAATGGTTATCACCCATAAATGAAGTACTTTAATTAGAAACACGTCTCATAGAAGCATAAATGGTTTGGGGTGTTTTCTTGATTGGTTAACACCTTTAAAAGAAGTACTATGATTAGAAACAGTTCTAAACGAAGTGTAAGTGCTTTGTGGTGTTTTCTTGAATGGTTATCACCCATAAAGGAAGTACTTTGATTAGAAACACTTCTCATCGAAGCATAAATGGTTTGTGGTGTTTTCTTGATTGGTTAACACCCATAAATGAAGTACTATGATTAGAAACACTTCTAATAGATGTATTAGGGCTTCGTGGTGCTCTCTTGAATAGTTATCACCCATAAATGAAGTACATTGAATAGAAACACTCCTAATAGAAGTATAAATAGTTTGTGGTGTTTTCTGGATTGGTTACCACCCATAAAAGAAGTACTATCATTATAAACACTTCTAGAAGAAGTACAAGTGCTTTGTGGTGTTTTCATGAATGGTTATCACCCATAAATGAAGTAGTTAGATTAGAAACACTTCTCATCGAAGTATAAATACTTTGTGGCATTTTCATGATTTGTTACCACCTTTAAAAGAAGTACTATGATTAGAAACAGTTCTAATAGAAGTATAAGTGCTTTGTGGTGTTTTCTTGAATGGTTATCACCCATAAAGGAAGTACTTTGATTAGAAACACTTGTCATCGAAGCATAAATGGTTTGTGGTGTTTTCTTGATTGGTTAACACCCATAAATGAAGTACTATGATTAGAAACACTTCTACTAGATATACTAGGGCTTCGTGGTGCTCTCTTGAATAGTTATCACCCATAAATGAAGTACTTTGAATAAAACACTCCTAATAGAAGTATAAATAGTTTGTGGTGTTTTCTGGATTGGTTACCACCCATAAATGAAGTACTATGATTATAAACACTTCTAGAAGAAGTACAAGTGCTTTGTGGTGTTTTCATGAATGGTTATCACCCATAAATGAAGTACTCTGATTGGAAACATTTCTCATAGGAGTATACGTGCTTTGTGGTGTATTCTTGAATTGTTATCACCCATAAATTAAGTACTTTGAATAGAAACACTTCTCATAGAAGCATAAATGATTTGTGGTGTTTTCTTGAATGGTTATCACCCATAAATGAAGTACTATGATTAGAAGCACATCTAATAGAAGTACAAGTGCTTTGTGGTGTTTTCTTGAATGGTTATCTCCCATAAAGGAAGTACTTTGAATTGAAACACTTCTCATCGAAGCATAAATGGTTTGTGGTGTTTTCTTGATTGGTTACCACCCGTAAATTAAAGTACTCAGATTAGAAACACTTCTCATAGAAGTATATGTGCTTTCTGTTGTTTTCTTGAATGGTTATGAGCCGTAAATGAAGTACTTTAAAGAGAAACACTCCTAATAGAAGCATAAATGGTTTGTGGTGTTTTCTTGATTGGTTACCACCTTTAAATGAAATACTATGATTTGAAACACTTCTAATAGAAGTATAAGTGCTTTGTGGTGTTTTCTTGAATGGTTATGACCCATAAATTAAGTACTTTAATTGGAAACACGTCTCATAGAAGCATAAATGGTTTGGGGTGTTTTCTTGATTGGTTACCACCTTTAAAAGAAGTACTATGATTAGAAACAGTTCTAATAGAAGTATAAGTGCTTTGTGGTGTTTTCTTGAATGGTTATCACCCATAAAGGAAGTACTTTGATTAGAAACACTTCTCATCGAAGCATAAATTGTTTGTGGTGTTTTCTTGATTGGTTAACACCCATAAATGAAGTACTATGATTAGAAGCACTTCTAATAGAAGTATAAGTGCTTTGTAGTAATTTCTTGAATGGTTATCACCCATAAATAAAGTACTTTGATTAGAAACACTTCTCATAGAAGCATAACTGGTTTGTGGTGTTTTCTTGATTGGTTACCACCTTTAAATGAAGTACTATGATTAGAAATAATTCTAATAGAAGTATAAGTGCTTTGTGGTGTTTTCTTGAATGGTTATCACCCATAAAGGAAGTACTTTGATTAGAAACACTTCTCATTGAAGCATAAATGGTTTGTGGTGTTTTCTTGATTGGTTACCACCGAAAAATGAAGTACATAGATTAGAAACACTTCTCATAGAAGTATAAGTGTTTTCGGGTGTTTTTTTGAATGGTTATCACCCGTAAATGAAGTACTTTGAAAAGAAACACCCCTAATAGAAGTATAAATGGTTGGTGGTGTTTTCTTGATTGGTTACCACCCATAAATGAAGTACTATGATTAGAAACACTTCTAATAGATGTATTAGAGCTTTGTGGTGCTTTCTTGAATGGTTATCATCCATAAATGAAGTTCTTTGATTAGAAACACATCTCATGGAAGCATAAATGCTGAGTGGTGTTTTCTTGAATGGTTATCACCCATAAATGAAGTACTTTGAATAGAAACACTCCTAATAGAAGTATAAATGGTTTGTGGTGTTTTCTTGATTGGTTACCACCCATAAATGAAGTACTATGATTATACACACTTCTAGAAGAAGTACAAGTGCTTTGTGGTGTTTTCATGAATGGTTATCACCCATAAATGAAGTTCTTTGATTAGAAACACATCTCATGGAAGCATAAATGCTGAGTGGTGTTTTCTTGAATGGTTATCACCCATAAATGAATTACTATGATTAGAAACACTTCTAATAGAAGTACAAATGCTTTGTGGTGTTTTCTTGAATGGTTATCTCCCATAAAGGATGTACTTTGAATTGAAACACTTCTCATCGAAGCATAAATGGTTTGTGGTGTTTTCTTAATTGGTTACCACCCATAAATTAAAGTACTCAAATTAGAAACACTTCTCATAGAAGTATATGTTCTTTCTGGTGTTTTCTTGAATGGTTATCACCCGTAAATAAAGTACTTTAAATAGAAACACTCCTATTAGAAGCAAAAATTGTTTGTGGTGTTTTCTTGATTGGTTACCACCTTTAAATGAAATACTATGATTAGAAACACTTCTAATAGAAGTATAAGTGTTTTGTGGTATTTTCTTGAATGGTTATGACCCATAAATGAAGTACTTTAATTAGAAACACGTCTCATAGAAGCATAAATGGTTTGGGGTGTTTTCTTGATTGGTTACCACCTTTAAAAGAAGTACTATCATTAGAAACAGTTCTAATAGAAGTATAATTGCTTTGTGGTGTTTTTTTGATTGGTTACCACCCGTAAATTAAAGTACTCAGATTTTGAAACACTTCTCATAGAATGGTTATCACCCGTAAATGAAGTACTTTGAATAGAAACACCCCTAATAGAAGTATAAATGGTTGGTGGTGTTTTCTTGATTGGTTACCACCCATAAATGAAGTACTATGATTAGAAACACTTATAATAGAAGTATTAGGGCTTCGTGGTGCTCTCTTGAATAGTTATCACCCATAAATGAAGTACTTTGAATAGAAACACTCCTAATAGAAGTATAAATAGTTTGTGGTGTTTTCTGGATTGGTTACCACCCATAAATGAAGTACTATGATTATAAACACTTCTAGAAGAAGTACAAGTGCTTTGTGGTGTTTTCATGAATGGTTATCAGCCATAAATGAAGTTCTTTGATTAGAAACACATCTCATGGAAGCATAAATGCTGAGTGGTGTTTTCTTGAATGGTTATCACCCATAAATGAAGTACTTTAATTAGAAACACGTCTCATAGAAGCATAAATGGTTTGGGGTGTTTTCTTGATTGGTTAACACCTTTAAAAGAAGTACTATGATTAGAAACAGTTCTAAACGAAGTGTAAGTGCTTTGTGGTGTTTTCTTGAATGGTTATCACCCATAAAGGAAGTACTTTGATTAGAAACACTTCTCATCGAAGCATAAATGGTTTGTGGTGTTTTCTTGATTGGTTAACACCCATAAATGAAGTACTATGATTAGAAACACTTCTAATAGATGTATTAGGGCTTCGTGGTGCTCTCTTGAATAGTTATCACCCATAAATGAAGTACATTGAATAGAAACACTCCTAATAGAAGTATAAATAGTTTGTGGTGTTTTCTGGATTGGTTACCACCCATAAAAGAAGTACTATCATTATAAACACTTCTAGAAGAAGTACAAGTGCTTTGTGGTGTTTTCATGAATGGTTATCACCCATAAATGAAGTAGTTAGATTAGAAACACTTCTCATCGAAGTATAAATACTTTGTGGCATTTTCATGATTTGTTACCACCTTTAAAAGAAGTACTATGATTAGAAACAGTTCTAATAGAAGTATAAGTGCTTTGTGGTGTTTTCTTGAATGGTTATCACCCATAAAGGAAGTACTTTGATTAGAAACACTTCTCATCGAAGCATAAATTGTTTGTGGTGTTTTCTTGATTGGTTACCACCGAAAAATGAAGTACATAGATTAGAAACACTTCTAATAGAAGTATAAGTACTTTGTAGTAATTTCTTGAATGGTTATCACCCATAAATAAAGTACTTTGATTAGAAACACTTCTCATAGAAGCATAAATGGTTTGTGGTGTTTTCTTGATTGGTTACCACCTTCAAATGAAATACTATGATTTGAAACACTTCTAATAGAAGTATAAGTGTTTTGTGGTGTTTTCTTGAATGGTTATGACCCATAAATTTAGTACTTTAATTGGAAACACGTCTCATAGAAGCATAAATGGTTTGGGGTGTTTTCTTGATTGGTTACCACCTTTAAAAGAAGTACTATGATTAGAAACAGTTCTAATAGAAGTATAAGTGCTTTGTGGTGTTTTCTTGAATGGTTATCACCCATAAAGGAAGTACTTTGATTAGAAACACTTCTCATCGAAGCATAAATTGTTTGTGGTGTTTTCTTGATTGGTTACCACCGAAAAATGAAGTACATAGATTAGAAACACTTCTAATAGAAGTATAAGTACTTTGTAGTAATTTCTTGAATGGTTATCACCCATAAATAAAGTACTTTGATTAGAAACACTTCTAATAGAAGCATAACTGGTTTGTGGTGTTTTCTTGATTGGTTACCACCTTTAAATGAAGTACTATGATTAGAAACAATTCTAATAGACGTATAAGTGCTTTGTGGTGTTTTCTTGAATGTTTATCACCGATAAAGGAAGTACTTTGATTAGAAACACTTCTCATAGAAGTATATGTGCTTTGTGCTGTTTTCTTGAGTGGTTAGCACTCATAAATGAAGTACATTGATTAGAAACACTTCTCATAGAAGCATAAATGCTTTAGGTATTTTCTTAATTGGCTACCACCCATAAATAAAGTACACTGATTAGAAACACTTCTCATATAAGTATAAGTACTTTGTGGTGCTTTCTTGAATGGTTACCACCCATAAATGAAGTACTCTGATTAGAAACACTTCTCATAGAAGCATAGGTGCTTTGTGGTATTTTCTTGAATGGTTGCCACCCATAAATGAAGTAATGTGATTAGAAACACTTTTAATAGAAGCATAAGTGCTTTCTGGTGTTTTCTTGATTGGTTACCAACCATAAATGAAGTACTCTGATTATAAACACTTCTCGTAGAAGTATAAGTATTTTATGGTGTTTTGTTGAATGGTTATCATGCAAAAATGAAGTACTTTGATTAGAAACACTTCTCATAGAAGCATTAATGCTTTTTGGTGTTTTCTTGATTGCTTACCTAAATGAAGTACTCTGATTAGAAACACTTCTCATAAAAGTATAAGTGCTTTGTGGTTTTTTCTTGATTGGTTATCATCCCTAAATGAAGTACATTGATTAGAAATACTTCTCATAGATGAATAAATGCTTTGTGATGTTTTCTTGAATGGTTACCACCCATAAATGAAGTACAATGATTAGAAACACTTCTCATATAAGTATAAGTGCTGTGTGGTGCTTTCTTGAATGGTTATGACCTATAAATGAATTACTTTGATTAGAAACACTCATCATAGAAGCATACATGCTTTGTGGTTTTTCTTGATTCGTTACTACCCATAAATGAAGTACTTTGGTTAGATACACTTTTAATAAAAGTATAAGTTCTTTGTGGTGTTTTCTTGATTGGTTACCAACCATAAATGAATTACTCTGATTAGAAACACTTCTCATAGAAGTATGTGTGCTTTGTGTTGTTTTCTTGAGTGGTTAACACTCATAAATGAAGTACTTTGATTAGAAACACTACTCATAGAAGCAAAAATGCTTTGTGATGTTTTCTTGGTTGGTTACCACTCAAAAATGAGGTACTCTGATTAGAAACAATTCTCATAGAAGTATATGTGCTTTGTGGTGTTTTCTTGATTGGTTACTACCCATATATGAAGTACTTTAATTAGAAACACTTCTCACATAAACATAAAGGCTTTGTGGTGTTTTCTTGATTGGTTACCACATATAAATGAAGTACTCTGATTAGAAACACTTCTCATAGAAGTATAAGTGCTTTGTGGTTTTTTCTTGATTGGTTATCATCCATAAATGAAGTACTCTGATTAGAAACACTTCTCACATAAACATAAAGGCTTTGTGGTGTTTTCTTGATTGGTTCCACATATAAATGAAGTACTCTGATTAGAAACACTCCTCATAGAAGCATAAATGGTTTGTGGTGTTTTCTTGATTGGTTACCACCCATAAATGAAGTACTATGATTAAAAACACTTCTCATAGAAGTATAAGTGTGTGTGGTTTTTTCTTGATTGGTTATCATCCATAAATGAAGTACTCTGATTAGAAACACTTCTCATAGAAGTATGAGTGTTTGTGGTGTTCTCTTGAATGGTTACCACCCATTAATAAAGTACTCTGATTAGAAACACTTCTCATAGAAGTATGAGTGTTTGTGGTGTTCTCTTGAATGGTTATCACCCATAAATGAAGTATTTTGATTAGAAACACTCCTCATAGAAGCATAAATGGTTTGTGGTGTTTTCTTGATTGGTTACCACCCATAAATGAAGTACTCTGATTAGAAACACTTCTCATAGAAGTATAAGTACTTTGTGGTGCTTTCTTGAATGGTTATCACCTATAAATGAAGTACTTTGATTAGAAACACTTCTCATAGAAGCATAAATGCTTTGTGATGTTTTCTTGATTGGTTACCACCCATAAATGAAGTACTCTGATTAGAAACACTTCTCATAGAAGCATAGGTGCTTTGTGGTATTTTCTTGAATGGTTGCCACCCATAAATGAAGTAATGTGATTAGAAACACTTTTAATAGAAGCATAAGTGCTTTCTGGTGTTTTCTTGATTGGTTACCAACCATAAATGAAGTACTCTGATTATAAACACTTCTCGTAGAAGTATAAGTGTTTTATGGTGTTTTGTTGAATGGTTATCATGCAAAAATGAAGTACTTTGATTAGAAACACTTCTCATAGAAGCATTAATGCTTTTTGGTGTTTTCTTGATTGCTTACCTAAATGAAGTACTCTGATTAGAAACACTTCTCATAAAAGTATAAGTGCTTTGTGGTTTTTTGTTGATTGGTTATCATCCCTAAATGAAGTACATTGATTAGAAATACTTCTCATAGATGAATAAATGCTTTGTGATGTTTTCTTGAATGGTTACCACCCATAAATGAAGTACAATGATTAGAAACACTTCTCATATAAGTATAAGTGTTGTGTGGTGTTTTCATGAATGGTTATCAGCCATAAATGAAGTTCTTTGATTAGAAACACATCTCATGGAAGCATAAATGCTGAGTGGTGTTTTCTTGAATGGTTATCACCCATAAATGAAGTACTTTGAATAGAAACACTCCTAATAGAAGTATAAATGGTTTGTGGTGTTTTCTTGATTGGTTACCACCCATAAATGAAGTACTATGATTATACACACTTCTAGAAGAAGTACAAGTGCTTTGTGGTGTTTTCATGAATGGTTATCACCCATAAATGAAGTTCTTTGATTAGAAACACATCTCATGGAAGCATAAATGCTGAGTGGTGTTTTCTTGAATGGTTATCACCCATAAATGAATTACTATGATTAGAAACACTTCTAATAGAAGTACAAATGCTTTGTGGTGTTTTCTTGAATGGTTATCTCCCATAAAGGATGTACTTTGAATTGAAACACTTCTCATCGAAGCATAAATGGTTTGTGGTGTTTTCTTAATTGGTTACCACCCATAAATTAAAGTACTCAAATTAGAAACACTTCTCATAGAAGTATATGTTCTTTCTGGTGTTTTCTTGAATGGTTATCACCCGTAAATAAAGTACTTTAAATAGAAACACTCCTATTAGAAGCAAAAATTGTTTGTGGTGTTTTCTTGATTGGTTACCACCTTTAAATGAAATACTATGATTAGAAACACTTCTAATAGAAGTATAAGTGTTTTGTGGTATTTTCTTGAATGGTTATGACCCATAAATGAAGTACTTTAATTAGAAACACGTCTCATAGAAGCATAAATGGTTTGGGGTGTTTTCTTGATTGGTTACCACCTTTAAAAGAAGTACTATCATTAGAAACAGTTCTAATAGAAGTATAATTGCTTTGTGGTGTTTTTTTGATTGGTTACCACCCGTAAATTAAAGTACTCAGATTTTGAAACACTTCTCATAGAATGGTTATCACCCGTAAATGAAGTACTTTGAATAGAAACACCCCTAATAGAAGTATAAATGGTTGGTGGTGTTTTCTTGATTGGTTACCACCCATAAATGAAGTACTATGATTAGAAACACTTATAATAGAAGTATTAGGGCTTCGTGGTGCTCTCTTGAATAGTTATCACCCATAAATGAAGTACTTTGAATAGAAACACTCCTAATAGAAGTATAAATAGTTTGTGGTGTTTTCTGGATTGGTTACCACCCATAAATGAAGTACTATGATTATAAACACTTCTAGAAGAAGTACAAGTGCTTTGTGGTGTTTTCATGAATGGTTATCAGCCATAAATGAAGTTCTTTGATTAGAAACACATCTCATGGAAGCATAAATGCTGAGTGGTGTTTTCTTGAATGGTTATCACCCATAAATGAAGTACTTTAATTAGAAACACGTCTCATAGAAGCATAAATGGTTTGGGGTGTTTTCTTGATTGGTTAACACCTTTAAAAGAAGTACTATGATTAGAAACAGTTCTAAACGAAGTGTAAGTGCTTTGTGGTGTTTTCTTGAATGGTTATCACCCATAAAGGAAGTACTTTGATTAGAAACACTTCTCATCGAAGCATAAATGGTTTGTGGTGTTTTCTTGATTGGTTAACACCCATAAATGAAGTACTATGATTAGAAACACTTCTAATAGATGTATTAGGGCTTCGTGGTGCTCTCTTGAATAGTTATCACCCATAAATGAAGTACATTGAATAGAAACACTCCTAATAGAAGTATAAATAGTTTGTGGTGTTTTCTGGATTGGTTACCACCCATAAAAGAAGTACTATCATTATAAACACTTCTAGAAGAAGTACAAGTGCTTTGTGGTGTTTTCATGAATGGTTATCACCCATAAATGAAGTAGTTAGATTAGAAACACTTCTCATCGAAGTATAAATACTTTGTGGCATTTTCATGATTTGTTACCACCTTTAAAAGAAGTACTATGATTAGAAACAGTTCTAATAGAAGTATAAGTGCTTTGTGGTGTTTTCTTGAATGGTTATCACCCATAAAGGAAGTACTTTGATTAGAAACACTTCTCATCGAAGCATAAATTGTTTGTGGTGTTTTCTTGATTGGTTACCACCGAAAAATGAAGTACATAGATTAGAAACACTTCTAATAGAAGTATAAGTACTTTGTAGTAATTTCTTGAATGGTTATCACCCATAAATAAAGTACTTTGATTAGAAACACTTCTCATAGAAGCATAAATGGTTTGTGGTGTTTTCTTGATTGGTTACCACCTTCAAATGAAATACTATGATTTGAAACACTTCTAATAGAAGTATAAGTGTTTTGTGGTGTTTTCTTGAATGGTTATGACCCATAAATTTAGTACTTTAATTGGAAACACGTCTCATAGAAGCATAAATGGTTTGGGGTGTTTTCTTGATTGGTTACCACCTTTAAAAGAAGTACTATGATTAGAAACAGTTCTAATAGAAGTATAAGTGCTTTGTGGTGTTTTCTTGAATGGTTATCACCCATAAAGGAAGTACTTTGATTAGAAACACTTCTCATCGAAGCATAAATTGTTTGTGGTGTTTTCTTGATTGGTTACCACCGAAAAATGAAGTACATAGATTAGAAACACTTCTAATAGAAGTATAAGTACTTTGTAGTAATTTCTTGAATGGTTATCACCCATAAATAAAGTACTTTGATTAGAAACACTTCTAATAGAAGCATAACTGGTTTGTGGTGTTTTCTTGATTGGTTACCACCTTTAAATGAAGTACTATGATTAGAAACAATTCTAATAGACGTATAAGTGCTTTGTGGTGTTTTCTTGAATGTTTATCACCGATAAAGGAAGTACTTTGATTAGAAACACTTCTCATAGAAGTATATGTGCTTTGTGCTGTTTTCTTGAGTGGTTAGCACTCATAAATGAAGTACATTGATTAGAAACACTTCTCATAGAAGCATAAATGCTTTAGGTATTTTCTTAATTGGCTACCACCCATAAATAAAGTACACTGATTAGAAACACTTCTCATATAAGTATAAGTACTTTGTGGTGCTTTCTTGAATGGTTACCACCCATAAATGAAGTACTCTGATTAGAAACACTTCTCATAGAAGCATAGGTGCTTTGTGGTATTTTCTTGAATGGTTGCCACCCATAAATGAAGTAATGTGATTAGAAACACTTTTAATAGAAGCATAAGTGCTTTCTGGTGTTTTCTTGATTGGTTACCAACCATAAATGAAGTACTCTGATTATAAACACTTCTCGTAGAAGTATAAGTATTTTATGGTGTTTTGTTGAATGGTTATCATGCAAAAATGAAGTACTTTGATTAGAAACACTTCTCATAGAAGCATTAATGCTTTTTGGTGTTTTCTTGATTGCTTACCTAAATGAAGTACTCTGATTAGAAACACTTCTCATAAAAGTATAAGTGCTTTGTGGTTTTTTCTTGATTGGTTATCATCCCTAAATGAAGTACATTGATTAGAAATACTTCTCATAGATGAATAAATGCTTTGTGATGTTTTCTTGAATGGTTACCACCCATAAATGAAGTACAATGATTAGAAACACTTCTCATATAAGTATAAGTGCTGTGTGGTGCTTTCTTGAATGGTTATGACCTATAAATGAATTACTTTGATTAGAAACACTCATCATAGAAGCATACATGCTTTGTGGTTTTTCTTGATTCGTTACTACCCATAAATGAAGTACTTTGGTTAGATACACTTTTAATAAAAGTATAAGTTCTTTGTGGTGTTTTCTTGATTGGTTACCAACCATAAATGAATTACTCTGATTAGAAACACTTCTCATAGAAGTATGTGTGCTTTGTGTTGTTTTCTTGAGTGGTTAACACTCATAAATGAAGTACTTTGATTAGAAACACTACTCATAGAAGCAAAAATGCTTTGTGATGTTTTCTTGGTTGGTTACCACTCAAAAATGAGGTACTCTGATTAGAAACAATTCTCATAGAAGTATATGTGCTTTGTGGTGTTTTCTTGATTGGTTACTACCCATATATGAAGTACTTTAATTAGAAACACTTCTCACATAAACATAAAGGCTTTGTGGTGTTTTCTTGATTGGTTACCACATATAAATGAAGTACTCTGATTAGAAACACTTCTCATAGAAGTATAAGTGCTTTGTGGTTTTTTCTTGATTGGTTATCATCCATAAATGAAGTACTCTGATTAGAAACACTTCTCACATAAACATAAAGGCTTTGTGGTGTTTTCTTGATTGGTTCCACATATAAATGAAGTACTCTGATTAGAAACACTCCTCATAGAAGCATAAATGGTTTGTGGTGTTTTCTTGATTGGTTACCACCCATAAATGAAGTACTATGATTAAAAACACTTCTCATAGAAGTATAAGTGTGTGTGGTTTTTTCTTGATTGGTTATCATCCATAAATGAAGTACTCTGATTAGAAACACTTCTCATAGAAGTATGAGTGTTTGTGGTGTTCTCTTGAATGGTTACCACCCATTAATAAAGTACTCTGATTAGAAACACTTCTCATAGAAGTATGAGTGTTTGTGGTGTTCTCTTGAATGGTTATCACCCATAAATGAAGTATTTTGATTAGAAACACTCCTCATAGAAGCATAAATGGTTTGTGGTGTTTTCTTGATTGGTTACCACCCATAAATGAAGTACTCTGATTAGAAACACTTCTCATAGAAGTATAAGTACTTTGTGGTGCTTTCTTGAATGGTTATCACCTATAAATGAAGTACTTTGATTAGAAACACTTCTCATAGAAGCATAAATGCTTTGTGATGTTTTCTTGATTGGTTACCACCCATAAATGAAGTACTCTGATTAGAAACACTTCTCATAGAAGCATAGGTGCTTTGTGGTATTTTCTTGAATGGTTGCCACCCATAAATGAAGTAATGTGATTAGAAACACTTTTAATAGAAGCATAAGTGCTTTCTGGTGTTTTCTTGATTGGTTACCAACCATAAATGAAGTACTCTGATTATAAACACTTCTCGTAGAAGTATAAGTGTTTTATGGTGTTTTGTTGAATGGTTATCATGCAAAAATGAAGTACTTTGATTAGAAACACTCATCATAGAAGCATACATGCTTTGTGGTTTTTCTTGATTCGTTACTACCCATAAATGAAGTACTTTGGTTAGATACACTTTTAATAAAAGTATAAGTTCTTTGTGGTGTTTTCTTGATTGGTTACCAACCATAAATGAATTACTCTGATTAGAAACACTTCTCATAGAAGTATGTGTGCTTTGTGTTGTTTTCTTGAGTGGTTAACACTCATAAATGAAGTACTTTGATTAGAAACACTACTCATAGAAGCAAAAATGCTTTGTGATGTTTTCTTGGTTGGTTACCACTCAAAAATGAGGTACTCTGATTAGAAACAATTCTCATAGAAGTATATGTGCTTTGTGGTGTTTTCTTAAATGGATCACCCATATATGAAGTACTTTAATTAGAAACACTTCTCACATAAACATAAAGGCTTTGTGGTGTTTTCTTGATTGGTTAACACATATAAATGAAGTACTCTGACTAGAAACACTTCTCATAAAAGTATAAGTGATTTTTCGTGTTTTCATGAATGATTATCACCCATAAATGAAGTACTTTGATTAGAAACACTTCTCATAGAAGCATAAATGCTTTGTGGTTTTTTCTTGATTGATTACCACCCATAAATAAAGTATTGATTAGAAAGACTTCACATAGAAGAATAAATGCTTTGTGGTGTTTTCTTGTTTGGTTACCACCCATTAATAAATTACTCTGATTAGAAACACTTCTCATAGAAGTATGAGTGTTTGTGGTGTTCTCTTGAATGGTTATCACCCATAAATGAAGTATTTTGATTAGAAACACTCCTCATAGAAGCATAAATGGTTTGTGGTGTTTTCTTGATTGGTTACCACCCATAAATTAAGTACTCTGATTAGAAACACTTCTCATAGAAGCATAGGTGCTTGGTGGTGTTTTCTTAAATGGATCACCCATAAATGAAGTACTTTAATTAGAAACACTTCTCACATAAACATAAAGGCTTTGTGGTGTTTTCTTGATTGGTTACCACATATAAATGAAGTACTCTGATTAGAAACACTTCTCATAAAACTATAAGTGATTTGTCGTGTTTTCATGAATGATTATCACCAATAAATAAAGTACTTTGATTAGAAACACTTCTCATAGAAGCATAAATGTTTTGTGGTTTTTTTCTTGATTGATTACCACCCATAAATAAAGTATTGATTAAAAAGACTTCACATAGAAGAATAAAGGCTTTGTGGTGTTTTCTTGATTGGTTACCACCCATTAATAAAGTACTCTGATTAGAAACACTTCTCATAGAAGTATGAGTGTTTGTGGTGTTCTCTTGAATGGTTGTCACCCATAAATGAAGTATTTTGATTAGAAACACTCATCATAGAAGCATAAATGGTTTGTGGTGTTTTCTTGATTGGTTACCACCCATAAATGAAGTACTATGATTAGAAACACTTCTACGAGATGTATAAGTGCTTTGTGTTGTTTTCCTGAATGGTTATCACCCATAATGAAGTATTTTGATTAGAAACACTTCTCATAGAAGCATTAATACTTTTTGGTGTTTTCTTGATTGGTTACCAACCATAAATGAAGTACTATGATTAGAAACACTTCTCATAGAAGTATAAGGGCTTTGTGATTTTTTCTTGATTGGATATCATCCATAAATGAAGTACTTTGATTAGAAATACTTCTCATAGATGAATAAATGCTTAGTGTGGTTTTCTTGATTGGTTACCACCCATAAATGGAGTACACTGATTAGAAACACTTCTCATATAAGTATAAGTGCTTTGTGGTGCTTTCCTGAATGGTTATCAACTATAAATGAAGTACTTTGATTAGAAACACTCCGCATAGAAGCATAAATGCTTTGTGGTTTTTTCTTGATTGGTTACCACCAATAAATGAAGTTTTCTGATTAGAAACACTTGTCATAGAAGTATAAGTGTTTTATGATGTTTTATTGAATGGTTATCATGCAAAAATGTAGTACTTTGATTAGAACTCATAGTAGCATATATGCTTTGTGGTGTTTTCTTGATTGATTATCACCCATAAATGAAGTACTCTGATTCGAAACACTTCTCATATAAGTATAAGTGCTGTGTGGTGCTTTCTTGAATGGTTATGACCTATAAATGAATTACTTTGATTAGAAACACTCATCATAGAAGCATACATGCTTTGTGGTTTTTCTTGATTGGTTACTACCCATAAATGAAGTACTTTGATTAGATACACTTTTAATAAAAGTATAAGTTCTTTGTGGTGTTTTCTTGATTGGTTACCAACCATAAATGAATTACTCTGATTAGAAACACTTCTCATAGAAGTATGTGTGCTTTGTGTTGTTTTCTTGAGTGGTTAACACTCGTAAATGAAGTACTTTGATTAGAAACACTACTCATAGAAGCAAAAATGCTTTGTGATGTTTTCTTGGTTGGTTACCACTCAAAAATGAGGTACTCTGATTAGAAACAATTCTCATAGAAGTATATGTGCTTTGTGGTGTTTTCTTAAATGGATCACCCATATATGAAGTACTTTAATTAGAAACACTTCTCACATAAACATAAAGGCTTTGTGGTGTTTTCTTGACTGGTTACCACATATAAATGAAGTACTATGATTAGAAACAATTCTAATAGAAGTATAGGTGCTTTGTGGTGTTTTCTTGAATGGTTATCACCCATAAAGGAAGTACTTTGATTAGAAACACTTCTCATAGAAGTATATGTGCTTTGTGCTGTTTTCTTGAGTGGTTAGCACTCATAAATGAAGTACATTGATTAGAAACACTTCTCATAGAAGCATAAATGCTTTAGGTATTTTCTTAATTGGCTACCACCCATAAATAAAGTACACTGATTAGAAACACTTCTCATATAAGTATAAGTACTTTGTGGTGCTTTCTTGAATGGTTATCACCTATAAATGAAGTACTTTGATTAGAAACACTTCTCATAGAAGCATAAATGCTTTGTGATGTTTTCTTGATTGGTTACCAACCATAAATGAAGTACTCTCATTAGAAACACTTCTCATAGAAGCATAGGTGCTTTGTAGTATTTTCTTGAATGGTTGCCACCCATAAATGAAGTAATGTGATTAGAAACACTTTTAATAGAAGCATAAGTGCTTTCTGGTGTTTTCTTGATTGGTTACCAACCATAAATGAAGTACTCTGATTATAAACACTTCTCGTAGAAGTATAAGTGTTTTATGGTGTTTTGTTGAATGGTTATCATGCAAAAATGAAGTACTTTGATTAGAAACACTTCTCATAGAAGCATTAATGCTTTTTGGTGTTTTCTTGTTTGCTTACCTAAATGAAGTACTCTGATTAGAAACACTTCTCATAAAAGTATAAGTGCTTTGTGGTTTTTCTTGATTGGTTATCATCCCCAAATGAAGTACATTGATTAGAAATACTTCTCATAGATGAATAAATGCTTTGTGATGTTTTCTTGAATGGTTACCACCCATAAATGAAGTACAATGATTAGAAACACTTCTCATATAAGTATAAGTGATGTGTGGTGCTTTCTTGAATGGTTATGACCTATAAATGAATTACTTTGATTAGAAACACTCATCATAGAAGCATACATGCTTTGTGGTTTTTCTTGATTGGTTACTACCCATAAATGAAGTACTTTCATTAGATACACTTTTAATAAAAGTATAAGTTCTTTGTGGTGTTTTCTTGATTGGTTACCAACCATAAATGAATTACTCTGATTAGAAACACTTCTCATAGAAGTATGTGTGCTTTGTGTTGTTTTCTTGAGTGGTTAACACTCATAAATGAAGTACTTTGATTAGAAACACTACTCATAGAAGCAAAAATGCTTTGTGATGTTTTCTTGGTTGGTTACCACTCAAAAATGAGGTACTCTGATTAGAAACAATTCTCATAGAAGTATATGTGCTTTGTGGTGTTTTCTTAAATGGATCACCCATATATGAAGTACTTTAATTAGAAACACTTCTCACATAAACATAAAGGCTTTGTGGTGTTTTCTTGATTGGTTACCACATATAAATGAAGTACTCTGATTAGAAACACTTCTCATAAAAGTATAAGTGATTTGTCGTGTTTTCATGAATGATTATCACCCATAAATGAAGTACTTTGATTAGAAACACTTCTCATAGAAGCATAAATGCTTTGTGGATTTTCTTGATTGATTACCACCCATAAATAAAGTATTGATTAGAAAGACTTCACATAGAAGAATAAATGCTTTGTGGTGTTTTCTTGATTGGTTACCACCCATTAATAAATTACTCTGATTAGAAACACTTCTCATAGAAGTATGAGTGTTTGTGGTGTTCTCTTGAATGGTTATCACCCATAAATGAAGTATTTTGATTAGAAACACTCCTCATAGAAGCATAAATGGTTTGTGGTGTTTTCTTGATTGGTTACCGCCCATAAATGAAGTACTATGATTAAAAACACTTCTCATAGAAGTATAAGTGCTTTGTGGTTTTTTCTTGATTGGTTATCATCCATAAATGAAGTACTCTGATTAGAAACACTTCTCATAGAAGTATGAGTGTTTGTGGTGTTCTCTTGAATGGTTACCACCCATTAATAAAGTACTCTGATTAGAAACACTTCTCATAGATGTATGTGTGCTTTGTGTTGTTTTCTTGAGTGGTTAACACTCATAAATGAAGTACTTTGATTAGAAACACTACTCATAGAAGCAAAAATGCTTTGTGATGTTTTCTTGGTTGGTTACCACTCAAAAATGAGGTACTCTAATTAGAAACAATTCTCATAGAAGTATATGTGCTTTGTGGTGTTTTCTTAAATGGATCACCCATAAATGAAGTACTTTAATTAGAAACACTTCTCACATAAACATAAAGGCTTTGTGGTGTTTTCTTGATTGGTTACCACATATAAATGAAGTACTCTGATTAGAAACACTTCTCATAAAAGTATAAGTGATTTGTCGTGTTTTCATGAATGATTATCACCCAAAAATGAAGTACTTTTATTAGAAACACTTCTCATAGAAGCATAAATGCTTTGTGGTTTTTTCTTGATTGATTACCACCCATAAATAAAGTATTGATTAGAAAGACTTCACATAGAAGAATAAATGTTTTGTGGTGTTTTCTTGATTGGTTACCACCCATTAATAAAGTACTCTGATTAGAAACACTTCTCATAGAAGTATGGGTGTTTGTGGTGTTCTCTTGAATGGTTATCACCCATAAATGAAGTATTTTGATTAGAAACACTCCTCATAGAAGCATAAATGGTTTGTGGTGTTTTCTTGATTGGTTACCACCCATAAATGAAGTACTATGATTAAAAACACTTCTCATAGAAGTATAAGTGCTTTGTGGTTTTTTCTTGATTGGTTATCATCCATAAATGAAGTACTCTGATTAGAAACACTTCTCATAGAAGTATGAGTGTTTGTGGTGTTCTCTTGAATGGTTACCACCCATTAATAAAGTACTCTGATTAGAAACACTTCTCATAGAAGTATGAGTGTTTGTGGTGTTCTCCTGAATGGTTATCAACTATAAATGAAGCACTTTGATTAGAAACACTCCGCATAGAAGCATAAATGCTTTGTGTTTTTTTCTTGATTGGTTACCACCAATAAATGAAGTTTTCTGATTAGAAACACTTCTCATAGAAGTATAAGTGTTTTATGATGTTTTGTTGAATGGTTATCATGCAAAAATGTAGTACTTTGATTAGAACTCATAGTAGCATATATGCTTTGTGGTGTTTTCTTGATTGATTATCACCCATAAATGAAGTACTCTGATTAAAAACACTTCTCACTGAAGCATAAGTGCTTTGTGGTGTTTTCTTGAATGGTTATCACTCATAAATGAAATACTTTGATTAGAAACACTTTTAATAGAAGTATAAGTGTTTTGTGGTGTTTTCTTGATTGGTTACCAACCATAAATGAATTACTCTGATTAGAAACACTTCTCATAGAAGTATATGTGCTTTGTGCTGTTTTCTTGAGTGGTTACCACTCATAAATGAAGTACTTTGATTAGAAACACTTCTCATAGAAGCATAAATGCTTTAGGTATTTTCTAAATTGGTTACCACCCATAAATAAAGTACACTGATTAGAAACACTTCTCATGTAAGTATAAGTGCCTTGTGGTGCTTTCTTGAATGGTTATCACCTATAAATGAAGTAGTTTGATTAGAAACACTTCTCATAGAAGCATAAATGCTTTGTGACGTTTTCTTGATTTGGTTACCACCCATAAATGAAGTACTCTGATTAGAAACACTTCTCATAGAAGCATAGGTGCGTTGTGGTATTTTCTTGAATGGTTGTAACCCATAAATGAAGTAATGTGATTAGAAACACTTTTAATAGAAGCATAAGTGCTTTCTGGTGTTTTCTTGATTGGTTAGCAACCATAAATGAAGTACTCTGATTATAAACACTTCTCATAAAAGTATAATTGTTTTATGGTGTTTTGTTGATTGGTTATCATGCAAAAAATGAAGTACTTTGATTAGAAACACTTCTCATAGAAGCATTAATGCTTTTTGGTGTTTTCTTGATTGGTTACCAACCATAAATGAAGTACTCTGATTAGAAACACTTCTCATAAAAGTATAAGTGCTTTGTGGTTTTTTCTTGATTGGTTATCATCCCTAAATGAAGTACATTGATTAGAAATACTTCTCATAGATGAATAAATGCTTTGTGATGTTTTCTTGATTGGTTACCACATATAAATGAAGTACACTGATTAGAAACACTTCTCATATAAGTATAAGTGCTTTGTGGTGCTTTCTTGAATGGTTATATATGACCTATAAATGAATTACTTTGATTAGAAACACTCCTCATAGAAGCATACATGCTTTGTGGTTTTTTCTTGATTGGTTACCACCCATAATTGAAGTACTTTGATTAGATACACTTTTAATAAAAGTATAAGTTCTTTGTGGTGTTTTCTTGATTGGTTACCAACCATAAATGAATTACTCTGATTAGAAACACTTCTCATAGATGTATGTGTGCTTTGTGTTGTTTTCTTGAGTGGTTAACACTCATAAATGAAGTACTTTGATTAGAAACACTACTCATAGAAGCAAAAATGCATTGTGATGTTTTCTTGGTTGGTTACCACTCAAAAATGAGGTACTCTAATTAGAAACAATTCTCATAGAAGTATATGTGCTTTGTGGTGTTTTCTTAAATGGATCACCCATAAATGAAGTACTTTAATTAGAAACACTTCTCACATAAACATAAAGGCTTTGTGGTGTTTTCTTGATTGGTTACCACATATAAATGAAGTACTCTGATTAGAAACACTTCTCATAAAAGTATAAGTGATTTGTCGTGTTTTCATGAATGATTATCACCCATAAATGAAGTACTTTGATTAGAAACACTTCTCATAGAAGCATAAATGCTTTGTGGTTTTTTCTTGATTGATTACCACCCATAAATAAAGTATTGATTAGAAAGACTTCACATAGAAGAATAAATGTTTTGTGGTGTTTTCTTGATTGGTTACCACCCATTAATAAAGTACTCTGATTAGAAACACTTCTCATAGAAGTATGGGTGTTTGTGGTGTTCTCTTGAATGGTTATCACCCATAAATGAAGTATTTTGATTAGAAACACTCCTCATAGAAGCATAAATGGTTTGTGGTGTTTTCTTGATTGGTTACCACCCATAAATGAAGTACTATGATTAAAAACACTTCTCATAGAAGTATAAGTGCTTTGTGGTTTTTTCTTGATTGGTTATCATTCATAAATGAAGTACTTTGATTAGAAATACTTCTCATATATGAATAAATGCTTTGTGATGTTTTCTTGATTGGTTACCACCCATAAATGGAGTACACTGATTAGAAACACTTCTCATATAAGTATAAGTGCTTTGTGGTGCTTTCCTGAATGGTTATCAACTATAAATGAAGCACTTTGATTAGAAACACTCCGCATAGAAGCATAAATGCTTTGTGTTTTTTTCTTGATTGGTTACCACCTATAAATGAAGTTTTCTGATTAGAAACACTTCTCATAGAAGTATAAGTGTTTTATGATGTTTTGTTGAATGGTTATCATGCAAAAATGTAGTACTTTGATTAGAACTCATAGTAGCATATATGCTTTGTGGTGTTTTCTTGATTGATTATCACCCATAAATGAAGTACTCTGATTAGAAACACTTATCACTGAAGCATAAGTGCTTTGTGGTGTTTTCTTTAATGGTTATCACTCATAAATGAAATACATTGATTAGAAACACTTTTAATAGAAGTATAAGTGTTTTGTGGTGTTTTCTTGATTGGTTACCAACCATAAATGAATTACTCTGATTAGAAACACTTCTCATAGAAGTATATGTGCTTTGTGCTGTTTTCTTGAGTGGTTACCACTCATAAATGAAGTACTTTGATTAGAAACACTTCTCATAGAAGCATAAATGCTTTAGGTATTTTCTTAATTGGTTACCACCCATAAATAAAGTACACTGATTAGAAACACTTCTCATGTAAGTATAAGTGCCTTGTGGTGCTTTCTTGAATGGTTATCACCTATAAATGAAGTACTTTGATTAGAAACACTTCTCATAGATGCATAAATGCTTTGTGATGTTTTTTCTTGATTGGTTACCACCCATAAATGAAGTACTCTGATTAGAAACACTTCTCATAGAAACATATGTGCTTTGTGGTATTTTCTTGAATGGTTGTAACCCATAAATGAAGTAATGTGATTAGAAACACTTTTAATAGAAGCATAAGTGCTTTCTGGTGTTTTCTTGATAGGTTAGCAACCATAAATGAAGTACTCTGATTATAAACACTTCTCATAGAAGTATAAGTGTTTTATGATATTTTTTTGAATGGTTATCATGCAAAAATGAAGTACTTTGATTAGAAACACTTCTCATAGAAGCATTAATGCTTTTTGGTGTTTTCTTGATTGGTTACCAACCATAAATGAAGTACTCTGATTAGAAACACTTCTCATAAAAGTATAAGTGCTTTGTGGTGCTTTCTTGATTGGTTATCATCCCTAAATGAAGTACATTGATTAGAAATACTTCTCATAGATGAATAAATGCTTTGTGATGTTTTCTTGATTGGTTACCACCCATAAATGAAGTACACTGATTAGAAACACTTCTCATATAAGTATAAGTGCTTTGTGGTGCTTTCTTGAATGGTTATATATGACCTATAAATGAATTACTTTGATTAGAAACACTCCTCATAGAAGCATACATGCTTTGTGGTTTTTTCTTGATTGGTTACCACCCATAATTGAAGTACTTTGATTAGATACACTTTTAATAAAAGTATAAGTTCTTTGTGGTGTTTTCTTGATTGGTTACCAACCATAAATGAATTACTCTGATTAGAAACACTTCTCATAGAAGTATGTGTGCTTTGTGCTGTTTTCTTGAGTGGTTAACACTCATAAATGAAGTACTTTGATTAGAAACACTACTCATAGAAGCAAAAATGTTTGTGATGTTTTCTTGGTTGGTTACCACTCAAAAATGAGGTACTCTGATTAGAAACAATTCTCATAGAAGTATGTGTGCTTTGTGCTGTTTTCTTGAGTGGTTAACACTCATAAATGAAGTACTTTGATTAGAAACACTACTCATAGAAGCAAAAATGCTTTGTGATGTTTTCTTGGTTGGTTACCACTCAAAAATGAGGTACTCTGATTAGAAACAATTCTCATAGAAGTATATGTGCTTTGTGTTGTTTTCTTAAATGGATCACCCATAAATGAAGTACTTTAATTAGAAACACTTCTCACATAAACATAAAGTCTTTGTGGTGTTTTCTTGATTGGTAACCACATATAAATGAAGTACTCTGATTAGAAACACTTCTCATAAAAGTATAAGTGATTTGTCGTGTTTTCATGAATGATTATCACCCATAAATGAAGTACTTTGATTAGAATCACTTCACATAGAAGAATAAATGCTTTGTGGTGTTTTCTTGATTGGTTACCACCCATTAATAAAGTACTCTGATTAGAAACACTTCTCATAGAAGTATGAGTGTTTGTGGTGTTCTCTTCAATGGTTATCACCCATAAATGAAGTATTTTGATTAGAAACACTCCTCATAGAAGCATAAATGGTTTGTGGTGTTTTCTTGATTGGTTACCACCCATAAATGAAGTACTATGATTAAAAACACTTCTCATAGAAGTATAAGTGCTTTGTGGTTTTTTCTTGATTGGTTATCATCCATAAATGAAGTACTTTGATTAGAAATACTTCTCATATATGAATAAATGCTTTGTGATGTTTTCTTGATTGGTTACCACCCATAAATGGAATACACTAATTAGAAACACTTCTCATATAAGTATAAGTGCCTTGTGGTGCTTTCCTGAATGGTTATCAATTATAAATGAAGTACTTTGATTAGAAACACTCCGCATAGAAGCATAAATGCTTTGTGTTTTTTTCTTGATTGGTTACCACCAATAAATGAAGTTTTCTGATTAGAAACACTTCTCATAGAAGTATGAGTGTTTGTGGTGTTCTCTTGAATGGTTATCACCCATAAATGAAGTATTTTGATTAGAAACACTCCTCATAGAAGCATAAATGGTTTGTGGTGTTTTCTTGATTGGTTACCCCCCATAAATGAAGTACTATGATTAAAAACACTTCTCATAGAAGTATAAGTGCTTTGTGGTTTTTTCTTGATTGGTTACCACCCATTAATAAAGTACTCTGATTAGAAACACTTCTCATAGAAGTATGAGTGTTTGTGGTGTTCTCTTGAATGGTTATCACCCATAAATGCAGTATTTTGATTAGAAACACTCCTCATAGAAGCATAAATGGTTTGTGGTGTTTTCTTAATTGGTTACCACCCATAAATGAAGTACTATGATTAAAAACACTTCTCATAGAAGTATAAGTGCTTTGTGGTTTTTTCTTGATTGGTTATCATCCATAAATGAAGTACTCTGATTAGAAACACTTCTCATAGAAGTATGAGTGTTTGTGGTGTTCTCTTGAATGGTTACCACCCATTAATAAAGTACTCTGATTAGAAACACTTCTCATAGAAGTATGAGTGTTTGTGGTGTTCTCTTAAATGGTTATCACCCATAAATGAAGTATTTTGATTAGAAACACTCCTCATTGAAGCATAAATGGTTTGTGGTGTTTTCTTGATTGGTTACCACCCATAAATTAAGTACTCTGATTAGAAACACTTCTCATAGAAGCATAGGTGCTTTGTGGTGTTTTCTTAAATGGATCACCCATAAATGAAGTACTTTAATTAGAAACACTTCTCACATAAACATAAAGGCTTTGTGGTGTTTTCTTGATTGGTTACCACATATAAATGAAGTACTCTGATTAGAAACACTTCTCATAAAATTATAAGTGATTTGTCGTGTTTTCATGAATGATTATCACCAATAAATAAAGTATTTTGATTAGAAACACTTCTCATAGAAGCATAAATGGTTTGTGGTTTTTTTCTTGATTGATTACCACCCATAAATAAAGTATTGATTAGAAAGACTTCACATAGAAGAATAAATGCTTTGTGGTGTTTTCTTGATTGGTTACCACCCATTAATAAAGTACTCTGATTAGAAACACTTCTCATAGAAGTATGAGTGTTTGTGGTGTTCTCTTGAATGGTTGTCACCCATAAATGAAGTATTTTGATTAGAAACACTCATCATAGAAGCATAAATGGTTTGTGGTGTTTTCTTGATTAGTTACCACCCATAAATGAAGTACTATGATTAGAAACACTTCTACGAGATGTATAAGTGCTTTGTGTTGTTTTCCTGAATGGTTATCACCCATAAAGAAGTATTTTGATTAGAAACACTTCTCATAGAAGCATTAATACTTTTTGGTGTTTTCTTGATTGGTTACCAACCATAAATGAAGTACTATGATTAGAAACACTTCTCATAGAAGTATAAGGGCTTTGTGGTTTTTTCTTGATTGGTTATCATCCATAAATGAAGTACTTTGATTAGAAATACTTCTCATAGATGAATAAATGCTTAGTGTGGTTTTCTTGATTGGTTACCTCCCATAAATGGAGTACACTGATTAGAAACACTTCTCATATAAGTATAAGTGCTTTGTGGTGCTTTCCTGAATGGTTATCAACTATAAATGAAGTACTTTGATTAGAAACACTCCGCATAGAAGCATAAATGCTTTGTTGTTTTTTCTTGATTGGTTACCACCAATAAATGAAGTTTTCTGATTAGAAACACTTGTCATAGAAGTATAAGTGTTTTATGATGTTTTATTGAATGGTTATCATGCAAAAATGTAGTACTTTGATTAGAACTCATAGTAGCATATATGCTTTTTGGTGTTTTCTTGATTGATTATCACCCATAAATGAAGTACTCTGATTAAAAACACTTCTCACTGAAGCATAAGTGCTTTGTGGTGTTTTCTTGAATGGTTATCACTCATAAATGAAATACTTTGATTAGAAACACTTTTAATAGAAGTATAAGTGTTTTGTGGTGTTTTCTTGATTGGTTACCAACCATAAATGAATTACTCTGATTAGAAACACTTCTCATAGAAGTATATGTGCTTTGTGCTGTTTTCTTGAGTGGTTACCACTCATAAATGAAGTACTTTGATTAGAAACACTTCTAATAGAAGTATAAGTGCTTTGTGGTTTTTTCTTGATTGGTTATCATCCATAAATGAAGTACTTTGATTAGAAATACTTCTCATATATGAATAAATGCTTTGTGATGTTTTCTTGATTGGTTACCACCCATAAATGGAGTACACTGATTAGAAACACTTCTCATATAAGTATAAGTGTTTTGTGGTGCTTTCCTGAATGGTTATCAACTATAAATGAAGCAATTTGATTAGAAACACTCCGCATAGAAGCATAAATGCTTTGTGTTTTTTTCTTGATTGGTTACCACCAATAAATGAAGTTTTCTGATTAGAAACACTTCTCATAGAAGTATAAGTGTTTTATGATGTTTTGTTGAATGGTTATCATGCAAAAATGTAGTACTTTGATTAGAACTCATAGAAGCATACATGCTTTGTGGTTTTTTCTTGATTGGTTACCACCCATAATTGAAGTACTTTGATTAGATACACTTTTAATAAAAGTATAAGTTATTTGTGGTGTTTTCTTGATTGGTTACCAACCATAAATGAATTACTCTGATTAGAAACACTTCTCATAGATGTATGTGTGCTTTGTGTTGTTTTCTTGAGTGGTTAACACTCATAAATGAAGTACTTTGATTAGAAACACTACTCATAGAAGCAAAAATGCTTTGTGATGTTTTCTTGGTTGGTTACCACTCAAAAATGAGGTACTCTAATTAGAAACAATTCTCATAGAAGTATATGTGCTTTGTGGTGTTTTCTTAAATGGATCACCCATAAATGAAGTACTTTAATTAGAAACACTTCTCACATAAACATAAAGGCTTTGTGGTGTTTTCTTGATTGGTTACCACATATAAATGAAGTACTCTGATTAGAAACACTTCTCATAAAAGTATAAGTGATTTGTCGTGTTTTCATGAATGATTATCACCCATAAATGAAGTACTTTGATTAGAAACACTTCTCATAGAAGCATAAATGCTTTGTGGTTTTTTCTTGATTGATTACCACCCATAAATAAAGTATTGATTAGAAAGACTTCACATAGAAGAATAAATGTTTTGTGGTGTTTTCTTGATTGGTTACCACCCATTAATAAAGTACTCTGATTAGAAACACTTCTCATAGAAGTATGGGTGTTTGTGGTGATCTCTTGAATGGTTATCACCTATAAATGAAGTATTTTGATTAGAAACACTTCTCATAGAATTATAAATGGTTTGTGGTGTTTTCTTGATTGGTTACCACCCATAAATGAAGTACTATGATTAAAAACACTTCTCATAGAAGTATAAGTGCTTTGTGGTTTTTTCTTGATTGGTTATCATCCATAAATGAAGTACTTTGATTAGAAATACTTCTCATAGAAGAATAAATGCTTTGTGATGTTTTCTTGATTGGTTACCACCTATAAATGGAGTACACTGATTAGAAACACTTCTCATATAAGTATAAGTGCTTTGTGGTGCTTTCCTGAATGGTTATCAACTATAAATGAAGTACTTTGATGAGAAACACTCCGGATAGAAGCATAAATGCTTTGTGGTTTTTTCTTGATTGGTTACCACCAATAAATGAAGTTTTCTGATTAGAAACACTTCTCATAGAATTATAAGTGTTTTATGATGTTTTGTTGAATGGTTATCATGCAAAAATGTAGTACTTTGATTAGAACTCATAGTAGCATATATGCTTTGTGGTGTTTTCTTGATTGATTATCACCCATAAATGAAGTACTCTGATTAGAAACACTTATCACTGAAGCATAAGTGCTTTGTGGTGTTTTCTTTAATGGTTATCACTCATAAATGAAATACATTGATTAGAAACACTTTTAATAGAAGTATAAGTGTTTTGTGGTGTTTTCTTGATTGGTTACCAACCATAAATGAATTACTCTGATTAGAAACACTTCTCATAGAAGTATATGTGTTTTGTGCTGTTTTCTTGAGTGGTTACCACTCATAAATGAAGTACTTTGATTAGAAACACTTCTCATAGAAGCATAAATGCTTTAGGTATTTTCTTAATTGGTTACCACCCATAAATAAAGTACACTGATTAGAAACACTTCTCATGTAAGTATAAGTGCCTTGTGGTGCTTTCTTGATTGGTTACCACCCATAAATGAAGTACTATGATTAAAAACACTTCTCATAGAAGTATAAGTGCTTTGTGGTTTTTTCTTGATTGGTTATCATCCATAAATGAAGTACTTTGATTAGAAATACTTCTCATATATGAATAAATGCTTTGTGATGTTTTCTTGATTGGTTACCACCCATAAATGGAGTACACTAATTAGAAACACTTCTCATATAAGTATAAGTGCCTTGTGGTGCTTTCCTGAATGGTTATCAACTATAAATGAAGTACTTTGATTAGAAACACTCCGCATAGAAGCATAAATGCTTTGTGTTTTTTTCTTGATTGGTTACCACCAATAAATGAAGTTTTCTGATTAGAAACACTTCTCATAGAAGTATGAGTGTTTGTGGTGTTCTCTTGAATGATTACCACCCATAAATGAAGTACTCTGATTAGAAACACTCCTCATAGAAGCATAAATGGTTTGTGGTGTTTTCTTGATTGGTTACCACCCATAAATGAAGTAATGTGATTAGAAACACTTTTAATAGAAGCATAAGTGCTTTCTGGTGTTTTCTTGATTGGTTAGCAACCATAAATGAAGTACTCTGATTATAAACACTTCTCATAGAAGTATAATTGTTTTATGGTGTTTTGTTGATTGGTTATCATGCAAAAAATGAAGTACTTTGATTAGAAACACTTCTCATAGAAGCATTAATGCTTTTTGGTGTTTTCTTGATTGGTTACCAACCATAAATGAAGTACTCTGATTAGAAACACTTCTCATAAAAGTATAAGTGCTTTGTGGTTTTTTCTTGATTGGTTATCATCCCTAAATGAAGTACATTGATTAGAAATACTTCTCATAGATGAATAAATGCTTTGTGATGTTTTCTTGATTGGTTACCACATATAAATGAAGTACACTGATTAGAAACACTTCTCATATAAGTATAAGTGCTTTGTGGTGCTTTCTTGAATGGTTATATATGACCTATAAATGAATTACTTTGATTAGAAACACTCCTCATAGAAGCATACATGCTTTGTGGTTTTTTCTTGATTGGTTACCACCCATAATTGAAGTACTTTGATTAGATACACTTTTAATAAAAGTATAAGTTCTTTGTGGTGTTTTCTTGATTGGTTACCAACCATAAATGAATTACTCTGATTGGAAACACTTCTCATAGAAGTATGTGTGCTTTGTGCTGTTTTCTTGAGTGGTTAACACTCATAAATGAAGTACTTTGATTAGAAACACTACTCATAGAAGCAAAAATGCTTTGTGATGTTTTCTTGGTTGGTTACCACTCAAAAATGAGGTACTCTGATTAGAAACAATTCTCATAGAAGTATATGTGCTTTGTGGTGTTTTCTTAAATGGATCACCCATAAATGAAGTACTTTAATTAGAAACACTTCTCACATAAACATAAAGGCTTTGTGGTGTTTTCTTGATTGGTTACCACATATAAATGAAGTACTCTGATTAGAAACACTTCTCATAAAAGTATAAGTGATTTGTCGTGTTTTCATGAATGATTATCACCCATAAATGAAGTACTTTGATTAGAAACACTTCTCATAGAAGCATAAATGCTTTGTGGTTTTTTCTTGATTGATTACCACCCATAAATAAAGTATTGATTAGAAAGACTTCACATAGAAGAATAAATGCTTTTTGGTGTTTTCTTGATTGGTTACCACCCATTAATAAAGTACTCTGATTAGAAACACTTCTCATAGAAGTATGAGTGTTTGTGGTGTTCTCTTGAATGGTTATCACCCATAAATGAAGTATTTTGATTAGAAACACTCCTCATAGAAGCATAAATGGTTTGTGGTGTTTTCTTGATTGGTTACCACCCATAAATGAAGTACTATGATTAAAAACACTTCTCATAGAAGTATAAGTGCTTTGTGGTTTTTCTTGATTGGTTACCACCCATAAATGGAGTACACTGATTAGAAACACTTCTCATATAAGTATAAGTGCTTTGTGGTGCTTTCCTGAATGGTTATCAACTATAAATGAAGTACTTTGATTAGAAACACTCCGCATAGAAGCATAAATGCTTTGTGTTTTTTTCTTGATTGGTTACCACCAATAAATGAAGTTTTCTGATTAGAAACACTTCTCATAGAAGTATAAGTGTTTTATGATGTTTTGTTGAATGGTTATCATGCAAAAATGTAGTACTTTGATTAGAACTCATAGTAGCATATATGCTTTGTGGTGTTTTCTTGATTGATTATCACTCATAAATGAAGTACTCTGATTAGAAACACTTATCACTGAAGCATAAGTGCTTTGTGGTGTTTTCTTGAATGGTTATCACTCATAAATGAAATACTTTGATTAAAAACACTTTTAATAAAAGTATAAGTGTTTTGTGGTGTTTTCTTGATTGGTTACCAACCATAAATGAATTACTCTGATTAGAAACACTTCTCATAGAAGTATATGTGCTTTGTGCTGTTTTCTTGAGTGGTTACCACTCATAAATGAAGTACTTTGATTAGAAACACTTCTCATAGAAGCATAAATGCTTTAGGTATTTTCTTAATTGGTTACCACCCATAAATAAAGTACACTGATTAAAAACACTTCTCATGTAAGTATAAGTGCTTTGTGGTGCTTTCTTGAATGGTTATCACCTATAAATGAAGTACTTTGATTAGAAACACTTCTCATAGAAGCATAAATGCTTTGTGACGTTTTCTTGTTTGGTTACCACCCATAAATGAAGTACTCTGATTAGAAACACTTCTCATAGAAGCATAGGTGCTTTGTGGTATTTTCTTGAATGGTTGTAACCCATAAATGAAGTAATGTGATTAGAAACACTTTTAATAGAAGCATAAGTGCTTTCTGGTGTTTTCTTGATTGGTTAGCAACCATAAATGAAGTACTCTGATTATAAACACTTCTCATAGAAGTATAAGTGTTTTATGGTGTTTTGTTGATTGGTTATCATGCAAAAAATGAAGTACTTTGATTAGAAACACTTCTCATAGAAGCATTAATGCTTTTTTGTGTTTTCTTGATTGGTTACCAACCATAAATGAAGTACTCTGATTAGAAACACTTCTCATAAAAGTATAAGTGCTTTGTGGTTTTTTCTTGATTGGTTATCATCCCTAAATGAAGTACATTGATTAGAAATACTTCTCATAGATGAATAAATGCTTTGTGATGTTTTCTTGATTGGTTACCACCCATAAATGAAGTACACTGATTAGAAACACTTCTCATATAAGTATAAGTGCTTTGTGGTGCTTTCTTGAATGGTTATATATGACCTATAAATGAATTACTTTGATTAGAAACACTCCTCATAGAAGCATACATGCTTTGTGGTTTTTTCTTGATTGGTTACCACCCATAATTGAAGTACTTTGATTAGATACACTTTTAATAAAAGTATAAGTTCTTTGTGGTGTTTTCTTGATTGGTTACCAACCATAAATGAATTACTCTGATTAGAAACACTTCTCATAGAAGTATGTGTGCTTTGTGCTGTTTTCTTGAGTGGTTAACACTCATAAATGAAGTACTTTGATTAGAAACACTTCTCATAGAAGCAAAAATGTTTTGTGATGTTTTCTTGGTTGGTTACCACTCAAAAATGAGGTACTCTGATTAGAAATAATTCTCATAGAAGTATATGTGCTTTGTGGTGTTTTCTTAAATTGATCACCCATAAATGAAGTACTTTAATTAGAAACACTTCTCACATAAACATAAAGGCTTTGTGGTGTTTTCTTGATTGGTTACCACATATAAAGGTAGTACTCTGATTAGAAAATCTTCTCATAAAAGTATAAGTGATTTGTCGTGTTTTCATGAATGATTATCACCCATAAATGAAGTACTTTGATTAGAAACACTTCTCATAGAAGCATAAATGCTTTGTGGTTTTTTCTTGATTGATTACCACCCATAAATAAAGTATTGATTAGAAAGACTTCACATAGAAGAATAAATGCTTTGTGTTGTTTTCTTGATTGGTTACCACCCATTAATAAAGTACTCTGATTAAAAACACTTCTCATAGAAGTATGAGTGTTTGTGGTGTTTTCTTGAATGGTTATCACCCATAAATGAAGTATTTTGATTAGAAACACTCCTCATAGAAGCATAAATGGTTTGTGGTGTTTTTTTTGTTGGTTACCACCCATAAATGAAGTACTATGATTAGAAACACTTCTACAAGAAGTATAAGTGCTTTGTGTTGTTTTTCTGAATGGTCATCACCCACAATGAAGTATTTTGATTAGAAACACTTCTCATAGAAGCATTAATACTTTTTGGCGTTTTCTTGATTGGTTACCAACCATAAATTAAGTACTATGATTAGAAACACTTCTCATAGAAGTATAAGGGCTTTGTGGTTTTTTCTTGATTGGTTATCATCCATAAATGAAGTACTTTGATTAGAAATACTTCTCATAGATGAATAAATGCTTTGTGATGTTTTCTTGATTGGTTACCACCCATAAATGGAGTACACTGATTAGAAACACTTCTCATATAAGTATAAGTGCTTTGTGGTGCTTTCCTGAATGGTTATCAACTATAAATGAAGTACTTTGATTAGAAACACTCCGCATAGAAGCATAAATTCTTTGTGGTTTTTTCTTGATTGGTTACCACCAATAAATGAAGTTTTCTGATTAGAAACACTTCTCATAGAAGTATAAGTGTTTTATGATGTTTTGTTGAATGGTTATCATGCAAAAATGTAGTACTTTGATTAGAACTCATAGTAGCATATATGCTTTGTGGTGTTTTCTTGATTGATTATCACCCATAAATGAAGTACTCTGATTAGAAACACTTATCACTGAAGCATAAGTGTTTTCTTGAATGGTTATCACTCATAAATGAAATACTTTGATTAGAAACACTTTTAATAGAAGTATAAGTGTTTTGTGGTGTTTTCTTGATTGGTTACCAACCATAAATGAATTACTCTGATTAGAAACACTTCTCATAGAAGTATATGTGCTTTGTGCTGTTTTCTTGAGTGGTTACCACTCATAAATGAAGTACTTTGATTAGAAACACTTCTCATAGAAGCATAAATGCTTTAGGTATTTTCTTAATTGGTTACCACCCATAAATAAAGTACACTGATTAGAAACACTTCTCATGTAAGTATAAGTGCCTTGTGGTGCTTTCTTGAATGGTTATCACCTATAAATGAAGTACTTTGATTAGAAACACTTCTCATAGAAGCATAAATGTTTTGTGACGTTTTCTTGATTGGTTACCACCCATAAATGAAGTACTCTGATTAGAAACACTTCTCATAGAAGCATAAATGCTTTGTGATGTTTTCTTGGTTGGTTACCACTCATAAATTGAGTACTCTGATTAGAAACAATTCTCATAGAAGTAAAAGTGCTTTGTGGTGTTTTCTAAAATGGATCACCCATAAATGAAGTACTTTAATTAGAAACACTTCTCACATAAGCATAAATGCTTTTTGGTGGTTTCTTGATTGGTTACCACCCATAAATGAAGTACTATGATTAGAAACACTTCTAATAGAAGTATAAGTGCTTTGTGTTGTTTTCTTGAAAGGTCATCACCCATAATGAAGTACTTTGATTAGTAACACTTCTCATAGAAGCATTAATGGTTTCTGGTGTTTTCTTGATTGGTTACCAACCATAAATGAAGTACTCTGGTTAGAAACACTTCTCATATAAGTGCTTTGAGGTTTTTTCATTATTGGTTATCATCCATAAATGAAGTACTTTGATTAGAAATACTTCTCATAGAAGAATAAATGCTTTGTGATGTTTTCTTGATTGGTTACCACCTATAAATGGAGTACACTGATTAGAAACACGTCTCATATAAGTATAAGTGCTTTGTGGTGCTTTCCTGAATGGTTATCAACTATAAATGAAGTACTTTGATGAGAAACACTCCGGATAGAAGCATAAATGCTTTGTGGTTTTTCTTGATTGGTTACCACCAATAAATGAAGTTTTCTGATTAGAAACACTTCTCATAGAAGTATAAGTGTTTTATGATGTTTTGTTTAATGGTTATCATGCAAAAATGTAGTACTTTGATTAGAACTCATAGTAGCATATATGCTTTGTGGTGTTTTCTTGATTGATTATCACCCATAAATGAAGTACTCTGATTAGAAACACTTATCACTGAAGCATAAGTGCTTTGTGGTGTTTTCTTTAATGGTTATCACTCATAAATGAAATACTTTGATTAGAAACACTTTTAATAGAAGTATAAGTGTTTTGTGGTGTTTTCTTGATTGGTTACCAACCATAAATTAATTACTCTGATTAGAAACACTTCTCATAGAAGTATATGTGCTTTGTGCTGTTTTCTTGAGTAGTTACCACTCATAAATGAAGTACTTTGATTAGAAACACTTCTCATAGAAGCATAAATGCTTTAGGTATTTTCTTAATTGGTTACCACCCATAAATAAAGTACACTGATTAGAAACACTTCTCATGTAAGTATAAGTGCCTTGTGGTGCTTTCTTGAATGGTTATCACCTATAAATGAAGTACTTTGATTAGAAACACTTCTCATAGAAGCATAAATGCTTTGTGACGTTTTCTTGATTGGTTACCACCCATAAATGAAGTACTCTGATTAGAAACACTTCTCACAGAAGCATAAATGCTTTGTGATGTTTTCTTGGTTGGTTACCACTCATAAATGGAGTACTCTGATTAGAAACAATTCTCATAGAAGTAAAAGTGCTTTGTGGTGTTTTCTAAAATGGATCACCCATAAATGAAGTACTTTAATTAGAAACACTTCTCACATAAGCATAAATGCTTTTTGGTGGTTTCTTGATTGGTTACCTCCCATAAATGAAGTACTATGATTAGAAACACTTCTAATAGAAGTATAAGTGCTTTGTGTTGTTTTCTTGAAAGGTCATCACCCATAATGAAGTACTTTGATTAGTAACACTTCTCATAGAAGCATTAATGGTTTCTGGAGTTTTCTTGATTGCTTACCAACCATAAATGAAGTACTCTGGTTAGAAACACTTCTCATATAAGTGCTTTGAGGTTTTTTCATTATTGGTTATCATCCATAAATGAAGTACTTTGATTAGAAATACTTCTCATAGAAGAATAAATGCTTTGTGATGTTTTCTTGATTGGGTACCACCCATAAATGAAGTGCACTGATTAGAAACACCTCTCATTTAAGTATAAGTGCTTTTGGTGTTTTCTTGATTGGTTACCACCCATAAATGAAGTACTATGATTAGAAACACTTCTAATAGAAGTATAAGTGCTTTGTGTTGTTTTCTTGAAAGGTCATCACCCATAATGAAGTACTTTGATTAGAAACACTTCTCATAGAAGCATTAATGCTTTTTGGTGTTTTCTTGATTGGTTACCAACCATAAATGAAGTACTCTGATTAGAAACACTTCTCATAAAAGTATAAGTGCTTTGTGGTTTTTTCTTGATTGGTTATCATCCCTAAATGAAGTACATTGATTAGAAATACTTCTCATAGATGAATAAATGCTTTGTGATGTTTTCTTGATTGGTTACCACATATAAATGAAGTACACTGATTAGAAACACTTCTCATATAAGTATAAGTGCTTTGTGGTGCTTTCTTGAATGGTTATATATGACCTATAAATGAATTACTTTGATTAGAAACACTCCTCATAGAAGCATACATGCTTTGTGGTTTTTTCTTGATTGGTTACCACCCATAATTGAAGTACTTTGATTAGATACACTTTTAATAAAAGTATAAGTTCTTTGTGGTGTTTTCTTGATTGGTTACCAACCATAAATGAATTACTCTGATTGGAAACACTTCTCATAGAAGTATGTGTGCTTTGTGCTGTTTTCTTGAGTGGTTAACACTCATAAATGAAGTACTTTGATTAGAAACACTACTCATAGAAGCAAAAATGCTTTGTGATGTTTTCTTGGTTGGTTACCACTCAAAAATGAGGTACTCTGATTAGAAACAATTCTCATAGAAGTATATGTGCTTTGTGGTGTTTTCTTAAATGGATCACCCATAAATGAAGTACTTTAATTAGAAACACTTCTCACATAAACATAAAGGCTTTGTGGTGTTTTCTTGATTGGTTACCACATATAAATGAAGTACTCTGATTAGAAACACTTCTCATAAAAGTATAAGTGATTTGTCGTGTTTTCATGAATGATTATCACCCATAAATGAAGTACTTTGATTAGAAACACTTCTCATAGAAGCATAAATGCTTTGTGGTTTTTTCTTGATTGATTACCACCCATAAATAAAGTATTGATTAGAAAGACTTCACATAGAAGAATAAATGCTTTTTGGTGTTTTCTTGATTGGTTACCACCCATTAATAAAGTACTCTGATTAGAAACACTTCTCATAGAAGTATGAGTGTTTGTGGTGTTCTCTTGAATAGTTATCACCCATAAATGAAGTATTTTGATTAGAAACACTCCTCATAGAAGCATAAATGGTTTGTGGTGTTTTCTTGATTGGTTACCACCCATAAATGAAGTACTATGATTAAAAACACTTCTCATAGAAGTATAAGTGCTTTGTGGTTTTTCTTGATTGGTTACCACCCATAAATGGAGTACACTGATTAGAAACACTTCTCATATAAGTATAAGTGCTTTGTGGTGCTTTCCTGAATGGTTATCAACTATAAATGAAGTACTTTGATTAGAAACACTCCGCATAGAAGCATAAATGCTTTGTGTTTTTTTCTTGATTGGTTACCACCAATAAATGAAGTTTTCTGATTAGAAACACTTCTCATAGAAGTATAAGTGTTTTATGATGTTTTGTTGAATGGTTATCATGCAAAAATGTAGTACTTTGATTAGAACTCATAGTAGCATATATGCTTTGTGGTGTTTTCTTGATTGATTATCACTCATAAATGAAGTACTCTGATTAGAAACACTTATCACTGAAGCATAAGTGCTTTGTGGTGTTTTCTTGAATGGTTATCACTCATAAATGAAATACTTTGATTAAAAACACTTTTAATAAAAGTATAAGTGTTTTGTGGTGTTTTCTTGATTGGTTACCAACCATAAATGAATTACTCTGATTAGAAACACTTCTCATAGAAGTATATGTGCTTTGTGCTGTTTTCTTGAGTGGTTACCACTCATAAATGAAGTACTTTGATTAGAAACACTTCTCATAGAAGCATAAATGCTTTAGGTATTTTCTTAATTGGTTACCACCCATAAATAAAGTACACTGATTAAAAACACTTCTCATGTAAGTATAAGTGCTTTGTGGTGCTTTCTTGAATGGTTATCACCTATAAATGAAGTACTTTGATTAGAAACACTTCTCATAGAAGCATAAATGCTTTGTGACGTTTTCTTGATTGGTTACCACCCATAAATGAAGTACTCTGATTAGAAACACTTCTCATAGAAGCATAGGTGCTTTGTGGTATTTTCTTGAATGGTTGTAACCCATAAATGAAGTAATGTGATTAGAAACACTTTTAATAGAAGCATAAGTGCTTTCTGGTGTTTTCTTGATTGGTTAGCAACCATAAATGAAGTACTCTGATTATAAACACTTCTCATAGAAGTATAAGTGTTTTATGGTGTTTTGTTGATTGGTTATCATGCAAAAAATGAAGTACTTTGATTAGAAACACTTCTCATAGAAGCATTAATGCTTTTTTGTGTTTTCTTGATTGGTTACCAACCATAAATGAAGTACTCTGATTAGAAACACTTCTCATAAAAGTATAAGTGCTTTGTGGTTTTTTCTTGATTGGTTATCATCCCTAAATGAAGTACATTGATTAGAAATACTTCTCATAGATGAATAAATGCTTTGTGATGTTTTCTTGATTGGTTACCACCCATAAATGAAGTACACTGATTAGAAACACTTCTCATATAAGTATAAGTGCTTTGTGGTGCTTTCTTGAATGGTTATATATGACCTATAAATGAATTACTTTGATTAGAAACACTCCTCATAGAAGCATACATGCTTTGTGGTTTTTTCTTGATTGGTTACCACCCATAATTGAAGTACTTTGATTAGATACACTTTTAATAAAAGTATAAGTTCTTTGTGGTGTTTTCTTGATTGGTTACCAACCATAAATGAATTACTCTGATTAGAAACACTTCTCATAGAAGTATGTGTGCTTTGTGCTGTTTTCTTGAGTGGTTAACACTCAAAAATGAAGTACTTTGATTAGAAACACTTCTCATAGAAGCAAAAATGTTTTGTGATGTTTTCTTGGTTGGTTACCATTCAAAAATGAGGTACTCTGATTAGAAATAATTCTCATAGAAGTATATGTGCTTTGTGGTGTTTTCTTAAATTGATCACCCATAAATGAAGTACTTTAATTAGAAACACTTCTCACATAAACATAAAGGCTTTGTGGTGTTTTCTTGATTGGTTACCACATATAAAGGTAGTACTCTGATTAGAAAATCTTCTCATAAAAGTATAAGTGATTTGTCGTGTTTTCATGAATGATTATCACCCATAAATGAAGTACTTTGATTAGAAACACTTCTCATAGAAGCATAAATGCTTTGTGGTTTTTTCTTGATTGATTACCACCCATAAATAAAGTATTGATTAGAAAGACTTCACATAGAAGAATAAATGCTTTGTGTTGTTTTCTTGATTGGTTACCACCCATTAATAAAGTACTCTGATTAAAAACACTTCTCGTAGAAGTATGAGTGTTTGTGGTGTTTTCTTGAATGGTTATCACCCATAAATGAAGTATTTTGATTAGAAACCCTCCTCATAGAAGCATAAATGGTTTGTGGTGTTTTTTTTGTTGGTTACCACCCATAAATGAAGTACTATGGTTAGAAACACTTCTACTAGAAGTATAAGTGCTTTGTGTTGTTTTTCTGAATGGTCATCACCCACAATGAAGTATTTTGATTAGAAACACTTCTCATAGAAGCATTAATACTTTTTGGCGTTTTCTTGATCGGTTACCAACCATAAATTAAGTACTATGATTAGAAACACTTCTCATAGAAGTATAAGGGCTTTGTGGTTTTTTCTTGATTGGTTATCATCCATAAATGAAGTACTTTGATTAGAAATACTTCTCATAGATGAATAAATGCTTTGTGATGTTTTCTTGATTGGTTACCACCCATAAATGGAGTACACTGATTAGAAACACTTCTCATATAAGTATAAGTGCTTTGTGGTGCTTTCCTGAATGGTTATCAACTATAAATGAAGTACTTTGATTAGAAACACTCCGCATAGAAGCATAAATTCTTTGTGGTTTTTTCTTGATTGGTTACCACCAATAAATGAAGTTTTCTGATTAGAAACACTTCTCATAGAAGTATAAGTGTTTTATGATGTTTTGTTGAATGGTTATCATGCAAAAATGTAGTACTTTGATTAGAACTCATAGTAGCATATATGCTTTGTGGTGTTTTCTTGATTGATTATCACCCATAAATGAAGTACTCTGATTAGAAACACTTATCACTGAAGCATAAGTGTTTTCTTGAATGGTTATCACTCATAAATGAAATACTTTGATTAGAAACACTTTTAATAGAAGTATAAGTGTTTTGTGGTGTTTTCTTGATTGGTTACCAACCATAAATGAATTACTCTGATTAGAAACACTTCTCATAGAAGTATATGTGCTTTGTGCTGTTTTCTTGAGTGGTTACCACTCATAAATGAAGTACTTTGATTAGAAACACTTCTCATAGAAGCATAAATGCTTTAGGTATTTTCTTAATTGGTTACCACCCATAAATAAAGTACACTGATTAGAAACACTTCTCATGTAAGTATAAGTGCCTTGTGGTGCTTTCTTGAATGGTTATCACCTATAAATGAAGTACTTTGATTAGAAACACTTCTCATAGAAGCATAAATGTTTTGTGACGTTTTCTTGATTGGTTACCACCCATAAATGAAGTACTCTGATTAGAAACACTTCTCATAGAAGCATAAATGCTTTGTGATGTTTTCTTGGTTGGTTACCACTCATAAATGGAGTACTCTGATTAGAAACAATTCTCATAGAAGTAAAAGTGCTTTGTGGTGTTTTCTAAAATGGATCACCCATAAATGAAGTACTTTAATTAGAAACACTTCTCACATAAGCATAAATGCTTTTTGGTGGTTTCTTGATTGGTTACCACCCATAAATGAAGTACTATGATTAGAAACACTTCTAATAGAAGTATAAGTGCTTTGTGTTGTTTTCTTGAAAGGTCATCACCCATAATGAAGTACTTTGATTAGTAACACTTCTCATAGAAGCATTAATGGTTTCTGGTGTTTTCTTGATTGGTTACCAACCATAAATGAAGTACTCTGGTTAGAAACACTTCTCATATAAGTGCTTTGAGGTTTTTTCATTATTGGTTATCATCCATAAATGAAGTACTTTGATTAGAAATACTTCTCATAGAAGAATAAATGCTTTGTGATGTTTTCTTGATTGGTTACCACCTATAAATGGAGTACACTGATTAGAAACACGTCTCATATAAGTATAAGTGCTTTGTGGTGCTTTCCTGAATGGTTATCAACTATAAATGAAGTACTTTGATGAGAAACACTCCGGATAGAAGCATAAATGCTTTGTGGTTTTTCTTGATTGGTTACCACCAATAAATGAAGTTTTCTGATTAGAAACACTTCTCATAGAAGTATAAGTGTTTTATGATGTTTTGTTTAATGGTTATCATGCAAAAATGTAGTACTTTGATTAGAACTCATAGTAGCATATATGCTTTGTGGTGTTTTCTTGATTGATTATCACCCATAAATGAAGTACTCTGATTAGAAACACTTATCACTGAAGCATAAGTGCTTTGTGGTGTTTTCTTTAATGGTTATCACTCATAAATGAAGTACTTTGATTAGAAACACTTCTCATAGAAGCATAAATGCTTTAGGTATTTTCTTAATTGGTTACCACCCATAAATAAAGTACACTGATTAGAAACACTTCTCATGTAAGTATAAGTGCCTTGTGGTGCTTTCTTGAATGGTTATCACCTATAAATGAAGTACTTTGATTAGAAACACTTCTCATAGAAGCATAAATGCTTTGTGACGTTTTCTTGATTGGTTACCACCCATAAATGAAGTACTCTGATTAGAAACACTTCTCATAGAAGCATAAATGCTTTGTGATGTTTTCTTGGTTGGTTACCACTCATAAATGGAGTACTCTGATTAGAAACAATTCTCATAGAAGTAAAAGTGCTTTGTGGTGTTTTCTAAAATGGATCACCCATAAATGAAGTACTTTAATTAGAAACACTTCTCACATAAGCATAAATGCTTTTTGGTGGTTTCTTGATTGGTTACCACCCATAAATGAAGTACTATGATTAGAAACACTTCTAATAGAAGTATAAGTGCTTTGTGTTGTTTTCTTGAAAGGTCATCACCCATAATGAAGTACTTTGATTAGTAACACTTCTCATAGAAGCATTAATGGTTTCTGGTGTTTTCTTGATTGGTTACCAACCATAAATGAAGTACTCTGGTTAGAAACACTTCTCATATAAGTGCTTTGAGGTTTTTTCATTATTGGTTATCATCCATAAATGAAGTACTTTGATTAGAAATACTTCTCATAGAAGAATAAATGCTTTGTGATGTTTTCTTGATTGGGTACCACCCATAAATGAAGTGCACTCATTAGAAACACCTCTCATTTAAGTATAAGTGCTTTTGGTGTTTTCTTGAATGGTTATCACCCATAAATTCAGTACTTTAATTAGAAACACTCCTCATAGAAGCATAAATGCTTTGTTGTTATTTCTTGATTGGTTACTACCAATAAATGAAGTTTTCTGATTAGAAACACTTCTCATAGAAGTATAAGTGCTTTGTGGTGTTTTCTTGAATGGTTATCAACCATAAATGAAGTACTTTGATTAGAAATACTTTTAATAAAAGTATAAATGCTTTGTGATGTTTTCTTGATTGGTTACCACCCATAAATGAAGTACTCTGATTAGAAACACTTCTCACAGAAGCATAAGTATTTTGTGGTGTTTTGTTGATTGGTTATCATGCAAAAATGAATTACTTTGATTAGAACTCATAGTAGCATAAATGCTTTGTGGTGTTTTCTTGAATGATTATCACCCATAAATTAAGTACTCTTATTAGAAACAATTCTCATAGAAGCATATGTGCTTTGTGGTGTTTTTTCTTGAATGGTTATCACCCATAAATGAAGTAATGTTATTAGAAACACTTTTAAAAGAAGCAAAAGTGTTTTGTGGTGTTTTCATGATTAGTTACCAACCATAAATGAAATTACTCTGATTAGAAACACTTCTCATAGAAGTATAAGTTCTTTGTGGTGTTTTCTTGATTGGTTACCACCCATAAATAAAGTACTCTGATTAGAAACACTTCTCATAGAAGTATTAGTGCATTTTTGTGTTTTCTTGAATGGTTATCGACCATAAATGATGTACTCTGATTAGAAACATTTCTCATAGAAGTATAAATGGTTTGTGTTGTTTTCTTGATTGGTTGCCATCCATAAATGAAGTACTCTGATTAGAATCACTTCTCATAGAAGCATAAATGGTTTGTGGTGTTTTCTTGATTGGTTACCACCCATAAATGAAGTACTATGATTTGAAACACTTCTAATAGAAGTATAAGTGCTTTGTATTATTTTCTTGAATGGTCATCACCCATAAATGAAGTACTCTGATTAGAAACACTTCTCATAGAAGCATTAATGCTTTCTGGTGTTTTGTTGAATAGTTATCTTCCAAAAATGAAGTACTTTGATTAGAACTCATAGTAGCATAAATGATATGTGATGTTTTCTTGAATGATTATCACCCATAAATGAACTACTCTAATTAGAAATACTTCTCACTGAAGCATAAGTGCTTTGTTGTGTTTTGTTGAATGGTTATCACCCATAAATGAAGTACTTTGATTAGAAACACTTTTAATAGAAGTATAAGTTCTTTGTGGTGTTTTCTTGATTGATTACCAACCATAAATGAATTACTCTGATTAGAAACACTTCTCATAGAAGTATATGTGCTTTGTGCTGTTTTCTTGAGTGGTTACCACTCATAAATGAAGTACTTTGATTAGAAACACTTCTCATAGAAGCATAAATGCTTTAGGTGTTTTCTTAATTGGTTACCATCCATAAATAAAGTACATTGATTAGAAACACTTCTCATTGAAGTTTGAGTGCTTTGTGGTGTTCTCTTGAATGGTTATCATCCATAAATGAAGTACTTTGATTAGAAACACTTCTCATAAAAGCATAAATGCTTTGTGATGTTTTCCTGGTTGGTTACCACTCATAAATGAAGTACTCTGATTAGAAAAATTCTCATAGAAGTATAAGTGCTTTGTGGTGTTTCCTTGACGGAGCCCTCTGCCATGTTGCACAAAGTTAGATCCTATTCCATTAACTAAAACTCTAGAAGCTGATGAGCTGAATAGAGTTCGAATCCAGTTTATCCATCTGTTCGGGAATCCCCTAGCCCTCATTATCCTGAACAAGAAATCCCATTGAATGGTGTCAAAGGCTTTCGAGAAGTCTATTTTCCAGAAGATCCCTTTGCTGCCTTCATTTTTCATTGCGTGTAAGATCTCCCTTGTCGCGAGGAAGTTGTCAGCTATGTGTCGACCTCGGACAAAGGCCGTTTGGTTTGGATGAATTAAGTCAGGCAGTTTCTCTCATAGTCTATTGGCCAATATTTTGCAAATGAGTTTCGGGATGATGTTTATAACGCTTATTGGTCTGTAGTCTGTCAGCATTTGTGGATTTGGGCATTTGGGGATCATAACTATATTGGCCTTGTTGAGGGTGGTCATGTTGAGTTCCTCATTGCAAAATTTCATTATAAGGGGGAGCACCAATGGTTTTATGAGTTGCTAATATTTTTAGAGGAACTCGGCTAGAATGCCGTATGGTATTGAGTGGTCATCACCCATAATGAAGTACTTTGATTAGAAACACTTCTCATAGAAGCATTAATGCCTTTTGGTCTTTTCTTGATTGGTTACAAACCATAAATGAAGTACTCTGATTAGAAACACTTCTCATAGAAGTATAAGTGCTTTGTGGTTTTTTCTTGATTGGTTATCATCCATAAATGAAGTACTTTGATTAGAAATACTTCTCATAGATGAATAAATCCTTTGTAATGTTTTCTTGATTGGTTGCCACCCTTAAATGAAGTACTCTGATTAGAAACACTTCTCATAGAAGCATACGTGCTTTGTGGTGTTTTCTTGAATGGTTATCACCCATAAATGAAGTACTTTGATTAGAAACACTCCTCATAGAAGCATAAATATTTTGTTGTTTTTTCTTTATTGGTTACCACCAATAAATGTAGTTTTCTGATTAGAAACATTTCTCATAGAAGTATAAGTGCTTTGTGGCGTTTTCTTGAATGGTTATCACCCATAAATGTAGTACTTTGATTAGAAAACCTTCTCACAGAAGCATAAATGATTTGTGGTGTTTTCTTAATTGGTTACCACCCATAAATGAAGTACTCTGATTAGAAACACTTCTCATAGAAGCATAAATGCTTTGTGGTGTTTTCTTGATTGGTTACCACTTATAAATGAAGAACTTTGATTAGAAAACCTTCTCATAGAAGCATAAATGATTTGTGGTGTTTCTTGATTGGTTACCACCCAAAAATAAAGTAAACGAATCTGAACCAGTTTCCTTAGTGGCATAAGATGATTTCTGGTGTTTTATTTAATGGTTACCACCCATTAATGAAGTGCTTTGATCATAAACACTTCTCATAGAAGCATAAGTGCTTTGTGGTGTTTTCTTGAATGGTTGCCACCCATAAATGAAGTAATATGATTAGAAACACTTTTAATAGAAGCATAAGTGTTTGTGGTGTTTTCTTGATTAGTTACCAACCATAAATGAATTACTCTGATTAGAAACACTTCTCATAGAAGTATAAGTGTTTTGTGGTGTTTTCTTGATTGACTACCACTCATAAATGAAGTACTTTGATTAGAAAACCTTCGCATAGAAGCATAAATGCTTTGTGGTGTTTTCTTGAATGGTTATCACCCATAAATGAAGTATTTTGATTAGAAACACTTCTCATAGAAGCATAAATAGTTTCTGGTTTTTTCTTGATTGGTTACCACCAATAAATGAAGTACTCTTATTAGAAACACTTTTCATAGAAGTATAAGTGTTTTGTGGTGTTTTCTTGAATGGTTATCACTCATAAATGAAGTACTCTGATTAGAAACACTCCTCATAGAAGCATAATTGCTTTGTGATTTTTTCTTGAATGGTTATCATCCATAAATGAAGTACTCTTATTAGAAACACTTCTCATAAAAGTATAAGTGCTTTGTGGTGTTTTCTTGAATGGTTATCACCCATAAATGAAGTACTTTCATTAGAAACACTCCTCATAGAAGCATAAATTCTTTGTGGTGTTTTCTTGATTGGTCGTAGTAGCATAAGATGATTTGTGGTGTTTTCTGTAATGGTTAACACCCATAAATGATGTACTCTGATCAGAAACACTTCTCATAGAAGCATATGTGCTTTGTGGTATTTTCTTGAATGGTTACCACTCATAAATAAAGTACTCTAATCATAACCACTATGAAATTAAGTACTCGAACATCAAGCACATAGAGTATTATTCTATGCTTCGTCGTGATGTTTTGGAGAATGGTTACAGACTTAAAAGAAGTACACAAAGACGAAACTCTTCCCGTAGTAAGATATGATGCATTGTTAAGTTTTCTCGAAAGGTTACAACTCAAAAAGGAAATACTCGGATCAGAAAACACTTCTAATGGTAAGATAAGATGATTTGTGGTGTTTTTTTCAATGGTTATCATCCAAAAATGAAGTACTCTGACCAGAAACACTTCTCATAGTAGCATAAGTTTTTTGTGGTATTTTCTTGAATGATTATCACGCATAAATGAAATACTTTGATTAGAAATACTTCTCATGGAAGCATAAATGATTTGTGGTATTTTCTTGAATGATTACAACACATAAATGAAGTAAACAGATCTGAAACACTTTCGTAGTAGCATAAGATGTTTTGTGTTGTTTTCTTTAATGATTACCACTCATAAACGATGTAATCTAATCAGAACCACTTAGAAATTAAGTATCCGAATATCAAGCACATAGAATAGTATTCTATGCTTCTTCGTAGTTATATAACTAACGGTTGAGCGTTAAATTCTGAATTCAATAATTAAGATCAATCTCTACTCTCGACAGACAAAAAAGAAGTTCAGCAGAAAATATGATTTCTTGTCGATATCTGCCTCTGCTACTCAAAAGTTACTCTCGCCACTTCACCAGACACCAGTCCAGCAAAAGGCCATAGTCAGAAGTCTAAATAATAAGAACTACCGATGCCCGCACGGCCCAAATACCACATTAAGGGCATTTCCGTAATTTTTTAATCAACCTATGGAACAAAGGGTTTAATAATGGTTCCTCCTTTCTCTCTCTTATTTCGCTGGCGCCTTTTTGGTTAATCTATACAATTTATCATACATTCATACAGAAATCTCCGGATTCCGCTCCATGCTCAGAGTTTTCACCTCAACATCCCTCCAGTCTCGCCTGAGGCGCATACCGCTCGGACAATGCACGAATTGCGGAGAAACTGCTTCCTCTTCTCCATTACTTAGGGTTTTAAGCTCTCTGAGGAGTAGTAATGGAGGGGATGGGGGTACTAACTGGAGAAGAGCCTTCTACTGCTCGAAGTCCTCAGAAAATGAGGCTGATAGTGTTGTAGAAGGAGAGGCAAAAGCTGGAGAAGAGGAGGCGAAAGAGGCAGACTCAAAGACGGCTGGAGCAATTGTGCCTACTAAACCTAGGCCTGAAGATTGTCTCACTGTCAGTTGAACTTTTCCTTTTTCCATGTACTTTTGTATGTGTGGTCCTGTTGTATATATGTTTGATCCTAAAGCCGTGCATGTCAACAGTTTGTGTGAATGTCTCAAAGTATGCTTACTCTTTGTTCCACATGTGTTCATTTTAGAGTTTTGGTTTCATTTACCAATTATCTCTGAAACTTTAACAGGTTAAGTCTCTGTAATTTATTCATTTGCATCGGCATTCGTATGGTCGAATGATAATCATACCCATATTCTGGCATTTTTGCTTATTCAATCATAAAGCATTTCAATTTTAATTTCTTACTGTTGCATGTGAAGTGTATATGTAAATGACGTAGTATCATGACGGGTTCCAATATGATTTCTGGCAATGATAATAATTGAGAACTGAAGATTATTTTGCCCTTTGTCATTTATTCTGTGTGTTTTTTCTTATTTGGTGAGGAAGCAAACAATCGTTGTGCCTAAATATGTTTGCCATGTATTTGTTTAAACCTTTTTCATATGATGAGTTTCAATTCTGATTGTAGTAATTGTAACAATTGAGGTTTGAAGATTATCTAATTCTGGTTCTCAAAATTTCCTGCATTTTGGGCGCTTTCATGTATTGGTCATGAGCAATTTAAGTATTTCTGTAGGGCATAAAGTCTCTCTTGCCGCCCCACCACCCCCAACACACAGACACACTGTTGACTATTTCCATTTACCTGTTGTACTATTTACTTGAACGGTTAAAACTCTTCCATGTACTTCTTACTTATTCTGAATAATGTGGTCCGAAGGCAATCATGTTATTTTCTCAAAATTTTGCTCATTCTCATACATATATATTTTTTTCTTTCAGGTTATTGCTTTGCCATTACCTCACCGACCGTTATTTCCTGGTTTTTATATGCCTATTTATGTAAAGGTACACCAGTTCAAGATTGCTGTGGTAATCTTATTTGTCTTGGCCAATACATCCTTTTGTTAATGAGATAGCATTCTTGGAGTTGATTTCAGGATTCCAAATTACTGCAAGCTTTGAATGATAATCGCAAGAGGTCAATTGCCTACGCGGGTGCATTTCTTGTAAAGGATGAACCAGGGACCGACCCTAGTTCCGGCATCGATTCTGAGAAAAGTATATACGACCTTAAAGGGAAAGAATTGTTGGACCGTCTGCATGAAGTTGGAACACTTGCGCAGGTATTATTTTTTCTCTCTATTTTCAATAATTAGTGTAAAAATTATAAATTCCTTTTTATTTTTGAAAAACTAATATATAATTGTTAAAGTGCTCTAGTTTTGTTTCTTATTTTCTTTTTGTTGCAGATTACTAATATTCAAGGTGATCAAGTAGTGCTTATTGGCCATAGGCGTTTGCGAATAACTGAGATGGTAAGTGAAATTCTTTTGTAAAAAACTGTTACTTGAGGTCCTAAAGGTGTCTCAACATATCCTTTTGTTTTTATAAAGAAAAACTCTCTTTTGTAGGTTGAGGAGGATCCCTTAACTGTAAAAGTCGACCATCTCAAGGTAACTTTGGGAAATTTCAAACTTTTTTTCATTATCTACACTCATTTTTGAGACGGCAGCAGTGTTTTCATGGCCTTCTTTTTTGGTTATTCAGGAAAAACCATATGACAAAGATGATGATGTGATAAAAGCGACCTCATTTGAAGTCATATCAACACTTAGAGATGTTCTCAAGACAAGTTCTCTTTGGAAGGACCATGTTCAGACCTACACTCAGGTTCTTTTTTTTAAAGTGGTAGTCAAGTAATACTAGTTTGGCATTAGAACCTAACTGCCAGGCCGAAGCCCAACCAAAAACTGAAGGGCCTATTTTCTAGATTATTTTTTGTGATTTCTTTGTTTGCATAACTTTTGTTTTCGTAGACTTCAGAACCAGACTACATCACCAACTATGAATCTTGTTAATTTCTTCATGATGAAATACTATGTTTTTATTTATTTTTCTATGCTTCTTCCTGCAAACTTAGATTAATTTTGTACAAACATGCTTATCTTTTTATGAAATTTCAGCATATTGGAGAGTTCAATTTTCCCAGGCTAGCAGATTTTGGTGCTGCTATTTCCGGGGCCAATAAATTGCTGTGCCAACAAGTCCTTGAAGAACTCGATGTAAGCAAAAGTTCACATCTGTTTAAATTGATTAGACTTGGATCTTATATCTTATCATGTAACTATATTGGGACAGGTCAATAAAAGGTTAAAGCTTACTCTAGAGCTAGTAAAGAAAGAGATGGAGATCAGCAAGCTACAGGTTGGACCAAGTACCTTTTTCTTACTTGATTTTCTGTTTCCTTTATTTGTCCTCAGTTGTTGATTTTTTTGTTGATTTCAGCAATCAATTGCAAGAGCTATAGAAGAGAAAATAAGTGGCGAGCAGAGACGGTACTTGCTGAACGAGCAACTGAAGGCTATCAAGAAGGTGACAAAATCCTGACGCATTAATTTTTGTTGCACCATGCATTGTTATTGTTTTCATTGTTTCTCTAGTTTTTGTTGCAATAATTTGTAGGAATTAGGGTTGGAGACTGATGATAAGACTGCCCTTTCTGGTTTGTCCTTCTACTTGACTTGTAATAACACATGTTTCCTCTTTGTTTTTCTTGTATAACTATCAACTTCCTTTTGAATTCAGCAAAGTTCAGGGAAAGGCTCGAAGAAAAGAAAGACAAATGTCCACCCCATGTATTACAAGTAATAGAGGAGGAGCTTACAAAGTTACAATTACTCGAAGCCAGCTCCAGTGAATTCAATGTGACTCGTAACTACTTGGATTGGCTCACAGTTTTACCTTGGGGAAACTATAGGTGGAGTGTTATTGCAACTGTTTAGAAAAGTCTCAGAATCACTACTTAAAATGTTAAAATTGGAAGTTCAACCTGGTTTTACCTCACATCATCCTTTTGAATTGCTACAGTGACGAGAATTTTAATGTGCACCGTGCTCAAAGAATATTGGATGAGGATCATTATGGGTTGTCAGATGTGAAGGAGAGAATCTTGGAATTTATTGCCGTGGGGAAATTAAGAGGCACTTCACAAGGTATATGTCATGCAATCCATGCAACTGTATATTCTAATTTCTGATGCTTAAATGTTTTGCAATTGGTTTATTTTATCTACAGGAAAGATCATATGTTTGTCGGGCCCCCCTGGTGTTGGTAAGACCAGCATTGGCCGGTCAATTGCACGTGCACTCAATCGCCAGTTCTACCGGTTTTCAGTTGGTGGGTTAGCAGATGTTGCTGAAATAAAGGTGAAGCAAACAACTTTTGCTTTTCACAAATTCGAGACACTCTGTTTGGTACATCATTATAAAAAAGCAAATTTTATAGGGTCATAGGAGAACCTATGTCGGGGCTATGCCTGGAAAGATGGTGCAGTGCTTGAAAGCTGTGGGGACTGCTAACCCATTAGTTCTAATAGATGAAATTGACAAGGTACTTTTTCTTAAGAATATAAGTTACTCGTCAGCTCTTAACGTGGTATTTATGTAACTAACTGTAGTTAAATTGCTTGAAATTAATATAGTTAGGACGAGGTCATTCAGGTGATCCAGCTAGTGCACTACTGGAACTTTTGGATCCTGAGCAAAATGCAAATTTTCTTGATCACTATCTTGATGTTCCAATTGACCTATCAAAGGTTAGTACATCTTTGCATATGATTATGTGGAGTTATTCTAAGAGTGAATTGGTCTTCTGACATTTTTGGTTCCTTTTTTGTTTTCATTTCTTCTGAAAGGTTCTGTTTGTTTGTACGGCCAATGTGATTGAGATGATACCAAATCCTCTGTTGGATAGAATGGAGAATATTGCAATTGCGGGTTATATAACCGATGAAAAAATGCATATTGCACGGGATTATCTTGAGAAGAGTACTAAAGAGGCTTGCGGCATCAAGCCTGAGCAGGTAGTTTCCATACCACTCTTCAAGTTTTTACCATGCACGCCCTCACCATTTTGTTGAGTATTTCAACTTTCAAGTTTTATGCTCTTTTTTTTGTTTTTTAATCAGTTCTTGCTACATTTCTTTCTTTCTAGGGAAGCGCTAACTAAATTCATTGCCTAATTTGGCTAGGTTGAAGTGACGGATGCTGCTCTTCTTAATCTGATAGAAAACTATTGCCGGGAAGCTGGTGTTCGCAATCTTCAAAAGCAGATTGAAAAGATATATCGCAAGGTTGAATTCGAAAATTTATTTTCCTTGCTTTTTTTACAAAAGACTTCTCAGGTAATCTTGTCCATTTTTTCCACCATTAGCAAGTCACGTCTGCAACTGTAAATCAATTGACGTAAAAGATTTGATTGGCATCTATAATTGCTCAGGTAGTTGGCAAGTCTGGTTCATGGCATGAATGCTGGTGAAAGACAGGTAATGCCGAAACAGTGCTTGAAGAAATCCAGTAAATGAAGGATATTAAGCAAGAAAGAACAGAAGGAAATTGGTACCATCATGGATCATGGATAGCAGCTCCATGTTTATCCAAATAATGATGATATTATAATGTTGTTGTTTCTCTTGCTTTTTCTTTGTTGTCCCAATCATGTAGATAGCTTTACAACTGGTCCGTCGAGATGTTTTAGATGAAGAAGATACAGAACCCAGCTCGGATGAAAGAGAGAAAGAAACAACCAACAGTAAGTCAGAACAGGAAAATATCAATCTTGCAATAGAAGCCATTGAGAGCACCAAGGAAGATACCTCAACTAAGGATTCAGTTGATGCTGATGTATCGACAACAGCGGAGGTTGCAATTACTGATGACCTTCCAGGCGAACCTCTTCTACCACATAGCAGTGCTACTGAAGAAAAATCCAGTGATCCCAAGGTAACTGAAGAAGCACTTCTTTGAATGGTGTTGAACAGGTTTAAAATTGAATGCTTGAACTAAATTTGAATCACGACAAAAATTATCTAGATATATGCAGAACTAGTTACAGTTGAGTTGTTGATGAAAGTTTTAATCTCATTGGGTTTGATTGGGCTTTTAAGCACATAAATGGTATTTGCTAGTACCTCATTTCTGATCAATGGTCTCTGATTGTAATAGTTACTTATTTAGGCATATGTTTGCTAATGTAGTGAAACATGTTGAGAAATACTTCATAACATTACAGATTTATATAATTGTTGAATCACTGCTTTCTAATCTTCTTTATTCTTTGAAGAAAGGAGGCTTTTTTATTCAGATTATGTGGGGCTCTGATTAAGGAAATAAACCATTTTGGGGTCCTTGAAATGACTTTCATCGTTTGGGTTCATAGCTGTCTAACCTGTTTGTTTGAACAAATACAGTTTTGTCTTTTATTTAGCATAACTTGCCTTGTGATAGTTATTTTGAAAAAAAAAATGTCCCTCTCAGATCCAGTCGTATCTTATTTAAAAGATTTAAACCTTATTTTTACCTTCTGAATTTAGTGTCCAATATTTAAGCTACAACTTAAATATGAGTTCATAATTTTGTCTTCTTCAGGTGAAGTCAAAAAGTCATGACAACCCATCAGAGGCGGAACCTGAAAATCCAGTGGAAAAGGTTGTAGTTGACGTGTCAAATCTGACTGACTATGTGGGCAAGCCAGTTTTCCAGGCTGAGCGCATCTATGACCAGACACCAGTAGGTGTTGTCATGGGGCTGGCATGGACTGCCATGGGAGGCTCAACCCTGTATATTGAAACGACACTGGTCGAGCAAGGAGAAGGAAAAGGTGCATTAGTGTTGACCGGTCAACTTGGGGATGTGATGAAAGAGAGTGCACAGATAGCACACACGGTTGCACGTGCAATTCTGTTGAAGAAAGACAAGGAATATGACTTTTTTGGGAGATCGAAGTTGCATCTGCATGTGCCTGCAGGAGCCACCCCAAAGGATGGACCCAGTGCTGGATGTACAATGATCACTTCCATGCTTTCTCTGGCAATGAATAAGCATGTCAAAACTGATTTGGCGATGACGGGCGAGGTGACGCTGACTGGACGGATTCTTCCAATTGGTGGGGTATGTGTTTTAAAACTAATCTGTCAAACAATGGTTTGCTTTCTTGGAAATAAAGTTTAATTATGGACCAAAAAAGACAACTTTCTGGTTTATTAAAAATAGCAAAATACCTGAAGCTGTGTTTGCTGTTTCGTAAAGAATAGTGAGGATGTTAAATATAAATATTGTTGAAACATTTGGAACATAGGCATATAAACTGCAGATGTGAGTTTCCATGCTCTCTGGGGTTTTATGGTATTCTTCTTGGGGCACACTGTGTGGTGTTGGTGAAGTAAGAGGGTATTATTATTAAAATGCAAGCTATACAAGGGTATCTTGCAAGAAATTGTCTTTTTCTTTATGAGTAGTTGTTGCTTTTTAAAATTACTACTTATGCTAGGTGCATTGGTTATGTATTTCTGTTTACTTTTTTGTTCAAACTGTCAGTTGATGTCTTCCTGAGTACACATCTAGATTAACTCTGGCTATAGTGCCCATTGACTTGTTATAATCATAGTGGCAATGGTGAAAGATCCTTTTTCAACATGTTCGTGTCAAGAATAGTTTTGGCATCATCTTTTCTATATTTAATGGGGCTTGGCATGAGTAGAGGTGGCAAGTCGGGTCGGTCGGGCGGGTTCGGGTCGGGCCGGGTCGGGTCGGGTTAGTTTGACCATTTATAAAAGTCGGGTTGGAATCGGGTCGGGTGAGGTCGGGTCGGGTTTCGGGTCGGGTTGCATCGACAACTTTCGGGTCATGGGTCGGGTCGGGCGAGGTCAGGTCGGGTTTCGGGTCGGGTTGTGTCGATCTTTTTCGGGTGATGGGTCGGGTCGGGCGAGATCGGGTCGGGTTTCAAGTCGGGCTGCATCGATAACTTTCGGGTCGGGTGAGACCGGGTCGGATTCGGGTCGGGTTGCACCGACAACTTTCAAGTATTATTTTGAGTTTTAAGTTCAATCGAACAAGATCGAATCGCGTTATTGAATTGTACAAGTAAATTTTGACTTTCTCTGATATTAATTTGTTAGTAAAATTAGATTATGATGTTGGCAAGATAGGATTAGATCAATTTACAAGTTGTATCAGGTCAAGTCGGGTCGGGTCGGGTCGGGTTCGGGTCATCATGTGTCGCTCCATCTCGGGTTACGGGTCGTCTCGGGTCGGGTCGGGTCGGGCTTGGGACCTCATGTGTCGTGCCATCTCGGGTTACGGGTCGTCTCGGGTCGGGTCGGGTCGGGCTCAGGTCGCTCATGTGTCGCTTCGTCTCGGGTTACAGATCATCCCGGGTCGGGTCGGGTCGGGTTCGAGTAGTTTGACTTTATCAAAATATCGGGTCGGGTCGGGTTCAGGTCGGGTTGGGTCGGGCGGGTTTGTCGGGTCGGGTCGGGTTCTGCCACCTCTAGGCATGAGCATATACATATATATATATATATAGAATCCGGCTAATATACTAACGTTAGCAAAATTGAAACCGTGCTAATGGATGCTTATTTCGAATTTCAAACTGGAAACGGCCGATCCGAACCGTTGAAATTGTTGTCCATACTAAAACCTACGTAGGGACAATTTTACATTTTTTCGAATTTTTTTACTATTTTATCGGAAGCGTTGAAGAATGTGTTGAAATTGAAGGTTTTTCTGAATCGTTAGATTAAATGCATTTTCAACACCTTCGATAAAATAGTAAAAAAATTCGAAAAAATGTAAAATTGTTCCTATGAATGTTTTAGTATGGATAATGATTTCAACGGTTCGGATCGATCGTTTTCAGTTTGAAATTCGAAATAAGCATTCGTTAGCATGGTTTCAATTTTGCTAACGTTAGTATGTTAGCCGGATTCATATAAATATATATATACACATGGAGAGAGAGAGGCTATTCTTCTTTGCAAAGTACTAATGGAACGGTACTTTGCGTCTATATTTCAAATTATTAAGTTCGAACGACCGATTCAAACCATTGAACATGATCTACATATTGAAAGTCGTTTTGAGACTCATTTTTTCAATTTTTTTTAGAAATTTATAACTATTTATATATATATAGAGCATGGTTAAAATAATATGCATAGTACACCACATAACGTACTATGGAGTCATTTGTATTTAATTTGGTCATTAAATTGATATTTAAGTTGCTCAATAAATTCTTCATATCAAAATCTTGTAGGAAATAAAATTTCGTGATTTTTAGAGCATTTTTGCTATTTTTTAAATATTTTTTCAAAACAGCTCAGAAATGACACTTTTGTAGTATTAAATCTGGACTGTTTTTAAAAAATATTTAAAAAATAGCAAGAAAGCTCTAAAAATCACAAAAAAAAATTTCCTACAATATTTTCATAAGAAGAATTTATTGAGCAACTTAAATCTCAATTTATTGACCTATATCTATATGCATAGTACGAAATGTGGTATACTATGCATATTATTTTAGCCATGCTCTATATATATATATTTTCTTTCTCTTCTGTGCATATGCAAGAAATCAGGTAGATAGTTATGACAAATATTCTGTTTTGATATAGGTTAAGGAGAAGGCTATAGCAGCAAGAAGAAGTGGGGTGAAGATAATAATATTTCCTGAAGCTAACAGGCGAGATTTTGATGAACTTGCTGCTAATGTGAAAGAAGGATTGGAGGTTCACTTTGTAGAAACTTATGACCAAATATACGATCTAGCCTTTCCCCAGAATCACAAGTGAAGCAAGTTTAATTTTTGAGTTTTTGACATAGGGTAAAGATTCTTTGGTCTGTCTTAATTAATAAAATGAAAATTTTGTGCAAGGCATGCAAAATAGAAACTTCAAGGGTATTTAAAGGGTTTTGGTTTTTCTTTCTCATTTGTTAACTAATGCAAAATGAGCTTCTCATGACCAAGATTTGCATCTCATTGCTAGCTAAGGGAAAATGAGGAGAGGCTTTGTTTCATGAGGCATATAGGGTTGCAAATTTGTGCTGCTGCAAATGGCCTTCAATGTACTTCTTGTGGCATTTACATTTTTTTTCATACTCTTAATTGTTCATTTATTAACATTCGGAATCTGTCATTAGAATTATTAGTAATTGTCTTGTCATTTTAGCTGCTTTTGGAATACTACAGTTTAAAGCTTGAGGATATTATCCTGCCCAGTCAGTATCAAGCCCATAATTGCAGTTATTACAGGTAAAGAAGCCTAGTAGTGACACTGACACCAATCTTAAGACTGGTCGGAAGTCAACGTGGCTTCTATGCTCTCCTGCTGATTCATCGTGGGTAGGGGTGTCAAACGTTAAAAACGAAATGGAATGAAGTCATTCTGTTTTTCATTTTGTTTCGTCCACGAAAAAATTTGCTCTGTCTGAAGAAAAAATTTACAGTGGTTGAGCTTGAAGCTCAGTTAGTACAGAAGGAAAGACAAAAGTTGATTAAGGGAGATGATATTTATGTTGTAACACCCAATTTTAGAAAATATAAGCGCAAGATCAATAAGAGGAAAGAGCTCATTAAGGAAGCTGTAGAAAAGAAGCTGAATGTTAACAATACTTTCGAGAAATCGAGAAGGTGAATTGTCACTTTTGTAAGAAGTTCGGGTACATCAAGATACATTATACCAACTATGCTTCGTGGTTGAAAAAAAAGTATGTGTCATAATTTAGTTTGTTCTGGAGTTAATTTAAGTACAGTATCAAAATATACTTGGTGGTTAGATTTAGATGCAACTTCTAACATATGTATATCCATGCAGGATTGCCTAAACAATCGAAAGTCAAATCAAGTTGAACACTACATTTTATGTGGGAGATGACAGGAAGGTTGAAGTTGAAGACATAAGAAAGTTTAAATTGTTGTGTAGGACTGGATTTTATTTGTATTTTGATGTATTAGTGTTTTCATCCTTTCGAAGGAACATAATTTTTATTTTCTATTTGGATAAGAATGGTTTTGTATGTTAATTTGGTAATGAAAATTTCAGTTTGTTTCAAAATTCAAAACAAGTTGCTTCTAGTTCTTTATTTTCTTACGATAATCTTAATTTTATTGAAATTGACACTTCACATACAGAAGTTATGTGCGTTGATACAAGAAACGTAAATTAACTAATGAGAATTCAGCGACATTATGACACAAATGTATTTAAGGATTCTTTTAATTGCTATACCATGAGATTATTTTGGGTTGGCTTGAAATCGTGCACATAAACATACGGCATACATTATATCATGCATACTAGCCGTTAAATAAAGTAAGCTACCTATCATAGTTTGGTATTGAGAGATGTCCATCTTTTGATCGCTTTCATCCGAATCGAGATTGACATTTGTTGCCATCGAGGTCTTGCTCGATTTGCAATCTTCTACGTCAAATTTCTTGATCAACTTCTTGACGTATTTCGTTTGACTCACAAATGTTTCTTCCGTTGTTTGTTTGATTTGGAGTTCCAAAAAAATGTGAGTTCACTCATCATGCTCATCTCAAATTCACTATTCATCAAAGAAGAAAAGTTTTTGGCAAGTGCCGCATTAGTTGAACCAAAGATTATATCATCAACATAAATTTGAACCAATAATAAATCATTGCCTCTTATCTTTGTAAACAAGGTTGTGTCATTTTTACCCCTAGTGAATTCATTAGCAATTAGAAATGAGCTAAGTCTATCGTACCTTAGGAGCTTGTTTTAGACCATACAATACCTTAGGAGCTAAGTCTATCGTACCCTAGGAGCTTGTACACATGATTTGGCAATGTTGGATCAATAAAGACGATTGGTTGTTGGACGTAAACTTCCTCTTCTATGAATCCATTCAAAAAGGCACTCTTAATCCATTTGGTATAGGATAAAACTTTTGTAAGAGGCATATGCTAAGAGCATTCAAATGAATTCAAGACGAGCAACGGGGGCAAAGGTTTCATCGTAATCTAAACCTTCTCTTTGCCTATACCCTTGGGCAACTAATCGAGCTTTATTTCTCACAATGTTACCTTCTTGGTCCTTTTCATCCTAAATACCCATTTGGTACCAATAATACTTCTATTCTTTGGCTTAGGTACAAATTTCCAAACCTTGTTTCTTTCAAATTGATTAAGTTCTTCTTGCATGGCAATGATCCAATCGGGATCCTTGTTGGCTTCATCAAATTTATTTGGTTCAATTTGAGATACAAAGGTACAATGAGCAATCATAAGATTAACATTTGACTTAGTTCTAACATCCTCTGTTGGATCACCAATAACATTTGAGAGAGGATGAGAAGACACTACTCTTAATTCTCGAGGAGGTTGGATGTTAGCTTGTGATGAGGAGTTGTGGCCTTGAGATGCATCGTTATTCAATACATTTGTTCCATCATCTTCTTGTTGAGGAATCTCTTGATCTATTATTTGTCGTTCAATGGCAATTCCCCTTCTTTCCAACCTTTCAACATTTGTGTCTTGTCCTTCGACTTCATTACCTATATCAATAACGCTACCATTCTCGGTCCGAACATTAGTACTTTCATTTAATTTTACATGAATTGATTCCATGATGATATTATGTGATGGAATATATACCCTGTAGGCTTTACTAGTCATTGAATACCCAACAAATATTCCCTCAATGAATTTTGGATCGAATTTTCTTGTTCTAGGTGATTGATCAAGTACAAAGCATTTTGAACTAAAAGCTTTAAAATATGATATATTTGGTTTGCGATCCATCCAAAGTTCATAAGGCGTTTTTAGAAGAATTGGTCTAACGCCTACTCGGTTTATCACATAACAAGCAATATTGACCGCTTCGGCCCATAGTGATTTTGGTACTGTTGAATCATTTAACATAGGCTTTACTAGTCATTGAATACCCAACAAATATTCCCTCAATGAATTTTGGATCGAATTTGCTTGTTCTAGGTGATTGATCAAGTACAAAGCATTTTGAACTAAAAGCTTTAAAGTATGATATATTTGGTTTGCGATCCATCCAAAGTTCATAAGGCGTTTTTAGAAGAATTGGTCTAACGCCTACTCGGTTTATCACATAACAAGCAATATTGACCGCTTCGGCCCATAGTGATTTTGGTACTGTTGAATCATTTAACATAGTTCTAGCTAATTCTTGTAAGGTTCGGTTCTTTCTTTCTACAATCTCATTTTGTTGAGGCGTTCGAGGAGCCGAGTACGCATGTCTATACCCTCTTTGAGAACAAAGTTCTTCAAATTGTGCATTTTCAAATCCCCCCCCCCCCCCCCCCTTATTATCACTTCTAATCTTATTAAATGTAAATTCAACAAATCGTTCAAAGGTTTCAATTTTGTGACCTAAGAAGAGAACCCAAGTGAATCGGCTAAAATCATCAACAATTACACATACATACCTCTTTTTACCAAGACTTAGCGTATTAATTGGACCAAAGAGATCAATATGAACTAATTCCAAGGGTTGTTTGGTAGATATCATGTCTTTGGATTTAAAACTCGATTTCACTTGTTTACCTTTGACGCATGCATCACATACATTGTTTAATTCAATCTTGTTCAAAGGCAATCCCCTCACCAAGTCAAGCTTGATCACGTTCTTGATAGAATCTACACTTAAATGGGCTAATCTTCTATGCCAAAATCAAGATTGATTAGTTATAGCACTTAAATATATTTCTCTTTGGTCGAAATGGTTAAGGTATAAGTAGTAAACATTATTTTGTCTTACCCCTTTATATATTACCTTATTTGTTCTACAATTTATTAGGTGACAAGCTTTGGAATCGAAATTCACAAGGTAACTGGCATCACATAGTTGGCTTATACTTAGTAAATTATAATTTAAACCATCAACTAGATAGACATTCGAAATGGTTAAGTGTTGATTGCCAACCGAACCTATATCTATGATCTTACTTTTTCTTTGATTACTACCAAAGGTGATCGAACCACCATCTAATGGTTTTAATGAGACAAAATTAGAACTAGAGCCAGTCATATGGTAAGAGCATCTACTATCAATGATTCAAGCATTCTATTTATGAGAAGACATCAAGCAAACCTACAAGATTATATATTAGTAATTAAGAGACACTAATCATATAATTTGTTTCAATAACAAGTTAAGTTCATGAGGGAATTTTTTTTACATATATCCTTACACCTTGAGTTTAGGAACCCAAACAATATTTTTGATGTTGCTTCCTTTCCTAAACTAGCACTCCAATGATATGTGCTAATTAGCACAACAACAGTTACAAACGGCTCGTGTTGCGGGATTAACGTTTGCTTTAACAAAGCGATGGTTAAAATCATTTTTTAACTCTTGAGCTTGATTCTTAGGTTGATTTGAGTATTTAGAGTTTAATTTTTGAATGTTTGTTCAATTTGAGTATTGAAAACCAACTCTTGACTTCTCATTGAATTGAGAGCCGATTTGGACAAGATTCTTACCTTTAACTTCATATCTCCAACCGGTCGGTTCTCTATGGTAAACATTGTTGGACCAAGATGAGTTCAAATACCTTCGTGTTGGTTTGTTCTTGGCATAATTACCGTTTGAAAACCCATACCTAAAAGCATGATTTGGTGCATTTCTAAAATTATGTTGGCTTACTTTCTTGCCCATTTGTTTTGGAGTTTGGTTTTCTTTTTCTTTAGGGTTTTTAGGGTGATTGAATTTAGAGGAGTGTGAGTTCTTCTTAAATCCTATACCCGATATCATGAGGTTTTTGTACCTCATAAAGTTTGCTCAAGTCCATTCTAGTGTCACTCTTCAATACACTAGTAGACTTTAAAAACTCATTTTCAATTTCCAACCGTTCTTTATCAATTTTTAAATTAGTAATTGTTTTATATGTTCATTACAATCTTTTACCTTTGTCTCAAATTCGTTTACCTTAGATTCAAGCTCAAATAATTTATTGTTTAATTCCCCAATAGTACCATATCTTGTCATTAAGGCATGGTTAGTCTCAATGAGAAGTTTGTTTAACCTAATAATTTCAAGTTTCAATAAACTCTCATTAGTTGAAATGCTTAAATCATTTAGTGGATGTTCATCCTCATCTGAATCATCATCGAATGCAAGCCTTAGACAAAATTTAACCTTAATTGGTTGTGAGTGTAGATATACCTTTGCCTCCTCTTGGGAGGTTTGAGAGCTAACCACATCATCTTCATCCTTTGAGGAGGATGAAGTGGCTTCTTCATTCTCTATTGTCATGCTTTTTACGCATTCTTCTTCCTTTGCGGGCTCATCCTTCTTGTTTTCTCCCAAGCCGAACTTGCAGAGTAGTTCAATGACCGTCGGATCGGTCACTTTGTTCTTACAGATGATTGAGTCCAATACGGCATGTGCATTTGATTCCTCATTCTTCACCTCATTGTCTTCTTCATCAACTATTGCCATGAGAGCAAATGGATCTTGAGGTTCATTGTTACCTTCCATCACACACTCATCTCCTTCTCCAACAACTTCTTTCCAAGCGTCGGCTTGCATGGCCTTGGGATTTCTTTTGACTTGGCCCCCATCTCTTCTTGGGTTTTCTCGTTGATCTTGCCTATTAACCACATCTTGTCTCAAGTGAGGATAAATCTTGTAACACGAGTGGATGGAGTGCCCTTCTCTTTCACACCTGAGACATATGACTTTCTTTCCTTCCTACTCACGTTTTGTGTTAAGCCTTTTTTCATAGGCAAAAAATCCTTGAAGCATTTTAGTTAGGGCGAGATAGTCTTTGTTTTGGTCCATACCGAAGTTTTGAAAAGAAATGTCATTTGAGGTACGGTAGTTAGAGGAGGAGGCATTGTTGTAAGGTTTGTGATTTTGGGCGCCAAATGCTACAGTTTTGTGACCTTGCTCTTCTCCAAGTTGTCGGAGGGTATCCTCAAAGGTTTTGTGAAAAGCATAGACGTCCTCCTGTGTGTATGGCACTTCACTAGCATGGTGCAAGGCTTGGAGTGAGCTAACATAGACCTCTCATCTTGGTCTTCTCATCATGATGTTGATGAGTTTGCTAGCAATCTTGTCGGAGTCCAATGGGTTACCTACTTCAATAAAATTATTAGTTAAAAGAGTCGTACGAGTGAACATATCCTCAATGGACTATTTATCCTCTATTTTGAAATTTTCAAACATAGTGGTTAGTCCGGCTCCCTTAGACCTTTTTAACAAAGCATTGCCCTCATACTTACGAAGCAATGCTTGCCACATATCATGTGCATTAGTGGTTTCGCCGAATATTGGAGCAATTGATTCATGCATATGTGCAAGAATGGCGTTCACGGCTAGGTCATTTTGTCTTTTGTTGACTTGTGATTCAATTGTCAATTTATTGGTTGTCGTATCAATTGATGGTACAAATCTAATGTTAACGGCATCTAAAATTTCACCAACACTCAAGTAGTTGGTCATACATATCTTCCAAAAGGCAGTTTTTTGCAATTTTGCTCTAAGATGGAAGGTTGGATAGCTTGCAATTTGGTTGCCATTTGAGTAGATCTTTTCTTGAGATTAAGTGAGACTTAATTTCAAGTAACACCGCTCTAATACCACTTTGTAACCGTGATTAGCCTTAAAGAGACTAATTCACGCGATTTAATACAATTATAGGGACCAATTTGCAATTTTAACAGTTTTGCTACAAATGAAGCAAGAACAATTTCTAAACTAAAATAGTAAGCTTAATTAAAAGAGAGAGAGTTTAGAAATTGCAAACAAAGCTATGGCACGAGTGACACTGAGATTTTTAACGGAGTTCGGATATTGACGATCCTACTCTCCGAAACTCCCAATCTCCCGACTTGGTAATAGGGTTGAGCCGATTCACTATCACACAAGAGTCTTGTACAAGCTTGAACCTTGTCCTCTTACACACAAAGGTTGAGAGACAAGGCCAAATAATAGTAACCAAATAGATGATAGAATAGTGAAATGGAGCTCTCAAATCTCACAATAGTTTAGAATAAGTTTAGATCAAGAGATTGAGTCAAGTAGAAAAATAATTTAGCAAGTAGTATTGAATGCTCTTTAATGGTGAGATATGTCTTGAATAATTCATTATAATACCCTATTATTCTTCTAAAAAAATTCATTTCTTGTAATTTTCTTTGCTTGAGTTTAGAAGAATACCTAAACAAACATATCTCACCAGACATTTGTTAAATTCAAGTAGTTTTGCAAATCGACAAATACGAGACATTGCTGAGTACAACAATAGCCTTCATTACGGGAATGCTAGGGCGATACTTAAGTAATTCAGGAATGGAGCATTGGAAAGCAGCGAAGAGGGTGCTGAGGTACCTGAAGAAAACAAGAGACTATAGCCTCACATATCGGAGATCGAAAAAGCTCGAGGTCATTGGATATACCGATTCTGATTTTGGAGGCTGCGTAGATAGCATGAAGTCGACATTAAGATACATCTACATGATGACATGCAGAGTTATGTCGTGGAAGAGTGCTAAACAGACACTCATAGCACCTTCTACCATGGCGATCGAGTTCATTGCATGCTACGAAGCATCAAACCATACGTGTGGCTCATGAATTTTGTCACTAGGCTGCAAGTGGTTTTTGCCTTTTTTTCTTTCTTTCTTTTTGCATAAAGCGCAAAAAAAAGTAAAAGAAATATTAAAGCAAAAAAGTTAGCAAAATCGGAAGCTTCCTTGTGTGATCTGAAAGTTGGGTCCATACGCTTATCACCAGTATGGAGCCAACGCTTAATTCGTAAGGATCGTTCCATCTTTAAATCTCTACGGCTGCTTTGCTAAGTGGTCGGTTCCACTTAGCGCGGGTGGTTTCCCAAGGGCCCTTAGCTGGCCACCCGGTGATTGTCTTCTTGTCTGCACCACTGGTATCCCTTCTATATGTTGCAGCAGGGAGGCGGCATGTATCTAATTTCCCGTTGTATTGCCTTCGCGCTTCCTCCTATCTTGTCCCAGCTGATACGCTTCCAATCACCGTTATACGACAATTCTTTGGATATAAAAGGTATATCAAAATTATTGTTTTTTCCCCTTTGTAGCTACATGTCTTGAAAATAGATGCGATAAAGATTTCCCTTTAAGAAATCGATAGATAAATGTCTTTGTTTAACACAAGATAAACAAGAAAAAGAAAGTGTTGTTAGATTCCTTTTTATTTCAATTATTTATTCCTTTTGTGACTCAACTTAAAAGAGGAAATGTGAATAAAAGGAGTTGAGTTGTTCTTCTTCTTAAAATAAAGGAGTTAGTTGTTATTTTTTTTCTTATTCCTGAGATGAAAGGGTGTGATAATATTCCTAAAATAGAGGAAGCAAGGACCTTTAATATAGGAAGTAAGGCTTAAAGAATACTTTTAGGTTGTGATAAGACTTTTACTCTGTGATAAAATAGAGGGTGTGATAAGATTAGCAACTAGAGTTATGATGTTCTAAGAAAACTAAAGGATTTCCCCTTTTGGAGTTTCCTTTAATATATTAGTATCAAGGTATAGGATGTGAAGATATGTGTCAAATGGGTAGCTTTAGAGTCTTAATAACCTCCGCTCCTAAGCTCGGACTACGGAAAGTAGGACGAGGGCAGACCGCATTCCACCACCTGATTAGGGAGTAGTAATGGAGACCCTTTTAAGTACATGCCGCATTCCATCACCTGCATTCCACCACCTGGTTAGGGAGTAGTAATGGAGGGCAGGCCGCATTCCACCACCTGCTTTGATGTCTCCCTCACTAGTAAGTTTATTGCGAGTCTAGGCTGCATTCCACCATCTGGTTATCTTTCTGATTGGATATTTTAGTTTTTGTATTAAATTCGTGCATATATTTACACCAGTAAATATTAGAATTTGGAATTGAATTGGAGAGAATATAATTTCAAATATTTGGTGAATATTTGATAATTAATTTTGCATCTTTTCAAGATACACTTAGACCCTATAAAAGGTCTCAGGTCTCTAAGCGTTAGGAGCACTGTTTTTCAGCAAAAATCCACTGTTGTTAGGGCACATGAGTTGTGCATAGCCATCCAAATAATGTCCATTTAGTATTGGTACTCTGTCAAGAAATTCGTGATCGTCAGAGAAAAGAAAAGGCAATCCTAAGTCGCTTGGAAGGAGACTTTTATTTTAAGTTCGAATTCTCTTAGATAGATGTGCGGAGAGAAAGAGACTTTTATTTTTATTTTTTATGTTTATGTTTATGTTTATGTTTATTTTTTTTATTACTCTTTTATTTTTATTTTATTTTATTTATTATTATTATTATTGTTGTTTTATAACGATTAATCAATGGTTTGTAATTTCTTTCAAAATTTTATATAAAGTAGTATGAGGAAGTTTTTAATTTATACTTATTTTCACATTTTGTTCAATATAAAGTATTAAATTTTATGTATTTTTATATATAGTATTTTGAGATAATATTTAATATCATTATTAGTTAGTAATAATTTTGCAATTATGATTTAAATTAATAATTAGAAAACTGGGTTTTATAGGAATTTTCTTATTGATAAATTAGAGAAAAAAATTTAAGTGTGGCAAGGATCCTTGCTATTCTTAGGTGGCAGAATTGTTCTTCTCAATTTTGTTTTATCATCGGTCTTCTTATATTGGCTTCAATTTATAGAGTTGCAGCCAATGTTAGAAACATAATTGACAAACTTAAAAGAATGTTTCTCTGATTTGGTGGTTCTAATGTTAGAAAAAAATAGTTTTGATTTCTTGGAACGTGTCTGTAAATTAGAAGACCAAGGTGGCTTAGGTGTTCTAGATAAAAAAAAATGAAAGAAATCAGTCTATGCTTGCAAAATGGCTATTAAAAATAAAAGATTACTCGGTTAAAAAGAAGTGGAAGCAGATCTTACTGTTTAAATATGATGGTAAAAAAATCATACTAAATTTTTCACATTTTTGAAAATATATACGTCAAGATGAACCTTTGATAGATCTAAGTATTAGAAAATTAGTTCACAAAAATAATGTGGTATTTTGGAAGGATTGTTGGATACAATATGTTCCTTTATCAATTAGATTTTCTAGTCTTTTTTTATCAAAAGATAAAAATATAATTGTTTTAGATACTTTTAACATATGCTTAGACAAAGTAGTGTTTAGAAGACAAATTATAGGGCACTATTTAGAAGAATTTCAACAATTATAATTTTTATTGAGTCATCAACATCTTGATCCTTCTCTTGAAGATCAAGTTTTGTGGAAATGGGATACAAAAGGGTGTTTCTTTGTTTATAACTTCTATAGATGGTTAGAATTTAGTGGCATGTTAAATAAAAATTTGGTTCTATTTGAAATTATGTTGCCCCTCTTAGAATTAACATTTTTCTTCAGTTAATCCAAAGGAAAAAGATTCTTACAAAAGACTATTTAATTAGAAAAGAATGTGATATAAATATAGGCTGTCTTTTGTGGAGCTTATGAATTCATGAATCATTTATTTGCTTTGTACCCGTTCATATGGATTGTCAATTTCAATTATTTTTCATTTTCAGACAGCAATATAGAGAGTCTTGGCACTTAAATGCAAGTATTCTTTTAAAGGAGACTAGTGTTGTGGAAGTTGTTCGTGGTGCTGTGTTATGGTTAGTATGGTTAGAAATAAACAACAATATTGTGGTATTCAGAAAGGATACTTATAGATATATTAGAGCTTTAGACATGCAAGTAATCAAGTTTGTTTTACCATTGGATATAGATGAGATCAACTCTCAACATGTAGCAACAACGCATGGTCTTTCTTATCAAGTTCAGAAGACTTGAAGTCGGTTTCAGTTTTAGAACTTTATTGTCTCAGTTGTATGATATTGATATACGTTAAGCTGGGTCTTGACGAAGAGATTTAACACGTTGCTCAATTTCATCAATTACAATTTACAACCAGCAAGTTGAATTTTTATCATACCCGACTGACATTAATAGCCAATAGATGATGCTTTAAAGAATATGATTTTATACCAAAGAAAAATCAATTATATAGAACATCAAGAAACTGAAGTTAGAACGAAAAAAAATGAACTAACTCGGCTGAACTAACAACTTTCTTATGTTGCAATTCCCTACTCTATTTGGACCACTACCACCATCAAACCGTTTTCATCTTTAATCAGACAAATCCCTGTTCCAGCATACCCCTTTTTCTGAAATGGTCTCTAAAGCCCTATACGAAATATAATACCAGAGCTCATGCACCTGTACAATTTTCAGTACCAGTAAATGTTTCTCATTTACACCTGTGTAACCAGCAAGCTACATGCGCCGCCTTCCATTTGGTATGACTGACCTTCACCAGGAGCCAAGTCACTCTTTAATCATGGGCAAATAGGCCTTAGAAAGCAAAGAAACAGCCCCTCAGACTCTCTCTCTCTCTCTCTTCATTAAAAACTTCTCTCTCTCTCTCTTCATTAAAAACTTCTCTCTCTTTTTGAAACTCTTGGCAGAAGCTCTCTCTCTCTCGCTCTCGCTCTCTCTCTCCCACGCCCTTCTCACCCTCGGCGCTATTGGAAGAGAATTAAAAAAAGTCATCAACAAGACTCCCTCTTGGAGTTGCTAGATGAAAAGGAGTTCACGCGTCTATGCATCGGTGGATCTCGATCTCGATCACGGTCATCCAAATTTCTGTAGCTACCATTTCTTGGAAGATGCTGATTATGCCTATCTTCATTGGAATCAGGCTTCATGCCCGGTCTTGGCCTGAAGCCCCTTGTATTGTTGGAGCTTTTCAAGCCCTTGCCAAGTGACAAGAATTCCTTGGGGATGCTTTCCATGTCCATATAGCATTTACGCGCCTTAGCATCCTCTATCAGTGCAGCCCAGTCATCAGACTGCATCAGAGCATTCGCATTTCCCACAACCTGTAAAAAGTTTACGAAGCGTGGAACAATCAGGTAAATAACAAAACACAACAATAAGCCACTCTTGTGCCAATAGAAACCATGTACTAGTTATTCCAGAAATTTAATATTGTTGTCCAAGCCCGGAAAGAAGGGTTGTGATAGGCTTGGCAAGCCAACATAAAAATTCAGCCAATCTTATAGAAATGAAATCCAACATGGACTTCATTTCTAGCCTAGCCAACTTGTTTGGGACAAAAGGCTTTGTTGTTGTTGTTGTCGTCGTCGTCGTCGTCGTCCACAAAGAAGCTAACGAACAAAGTTGCATTTTCTTCAAAATGTTCCACAAAAGAACACGTCACAAGTTCTCATCTGGTACAGCACAGCAATGATTATAAGTACTTACCACCATCAAAGAGAGAAATGGCCAAAAAAAAGTAAACACTTAACCAACTCTATTAGTAGCTCTCATAATACCCAAGTGCTGTTCAGAAAACAAAATAAAAGAAACTAATATATAATGACTAACAACACACACAGCAAAGGGTAAATATGGCACATACTTACCCAAAGAGCTCTGCGGGCACGAGTGAGAGCAACATTCATCCGTCTAATATCAGCCACAAACCCAACTCCATGGTTAGATGCACGCACGCATGACATAATAATCACATCCCTCTCCTGTCCTTGAAACGCATCCACCGTGTTTATATAAATATCCTTACCTTCATCTGTCCCTAAGACCTCCTCAAACTCCCTCTGCAAGCACTTCAGTTGCAGCTTGTAAGGGGTGATTATCCCCACTGTCACCTTCTTTCCCCCACCATTCGCCTTAACAAAACTCTGCAGATGCTCATATAGCTTGAGTGCAAACTGTGCTTCATGTATATTCTGGTAAGATGCAGACCCACCACGGTGCGACTCACGTCCATGTGTAACATCATAAAATACATAAGGTTTGAGCATGGAGTCTCTGTAGTATGTCTCGTCAGGTAGAGAGAGAATGCTATCACTATCGGCTAGCCGTCCCTGATAGAAGTACCTTGAGGGGAAGTCACGTATTTGTGGGTGCATTCGATATTGAACTGACAGTAGCAAGGTGGGGCAGCCTGCCTGCTGGAACCGCTCAAAGAGACTCCTACTGTACATGAGCATACCAGCTGCTTTGCTTATGACTGTGGCTGGTAATTGTTGTGGGTCTCCAACAAGCACACAACGTGCAGCGCCGAGCGAAAGAGGCGGTAACACAGCTACCTCACTGGCTTGAGCAGCCTCGTCTATGACAACCATATCGAATCCATGATTGAGACGAGAAAATAATTTTCTCCCACTACTGGAAACAGTTGTAAATACAATTTCAGCCTCGTTCGCAAAGCTCACTTCCAAGTTAGCCCTAGTTTCCTCCAGATTGAAGCTACTCCCTGGTCGAAACCGAGGCTCTAAAAGCAGAAGTCTTGACATTTCAACGAGTACCTTATCCCTCTGCTCCACCACTGCTGCTAGATTTTGTAATGAGGTATCTCGGCTGTGATCTCGTGCAGCCAGAACATCCGGATCAACCCCAACCGATCCTTGTGACCTTCCATGTGCAGCCACCACACTCAGCTGTCTCTGTAAATATGTGATCTCTTGTGAAAGAAGTTGCTCTTTAGCTTTCAGCTGGTGCAGCCAGCCTACTACCTCGTCACGACCTTTCATAAGCAAATTCTCAGTTCGCCGCTCAACTGACACAGCTTGAGCTGCTCGGGACTGAGAGTCAACCCCCACACGGGCCACATCGGGTCGATAGAGTTTCATCTCTCCATCGATGAAGCCCCGTTCAAGTACACGTGACAACAGTTCATCAGTGGCAGCATTTGAGGGTGCACAAACAAGCATTCTAGGTTTAGGGCACAGTTTTGGCAATGTACGAAAGAGATTCTGGTCCATACTCTGAAGTACATCATCGATCGAGCCAGTACCAACATGTTCTGAAATGCTGGGAGCACCGTTCAGTTGTTTATAGCTTTCAGGTGCAAGTTTCTTGAGAAGAGCCGCATAGTAGTGCTGATATTGCACTAAATGGATGACATTTAGCATGCCCCATACAGTATGGGTCTTGCCAGTACCAGGTGGGCCCTGGACAAGGGTGAATGGCCATGGGTCTTGCCTCTTGGCAGTGCCATTGGAGGTACCTGCAGCAGTATGTGTTGCAGCCCACTGTATGGCTGCTAGTTGCGGCCCATTGAAACTACGATGCAGGTGACCGACAAAGTTTTCAGTGAAGCAGTCAGGTAGAGAGGGGGTCTGTTCTTCATACTTCGGAAAATGCTCTGGACTAGGTTTCAGGATTGCAGTTTGCATCTGTGGATGAATAAAAACAGATAGTTAGCAACTTGTTTTCTGAAACTAAGATACTGATCCAATTATAATAAAAAATATACTGGACCTTACAGGTTATATGGTTCAGTTTTGATTTTAGTACCAACCAAAATCAACAATACCTCAAGTTATTTTAATTTCTCAATTGCACCACAGATTATATACTGTGTCACAGTTTGACATCTTCTGACCCAAAAAGTAGCTTACAAAAGGAGCAATCCTTGGGATAGTTTAAACCCAGAGTAAATCCACACCAACTAAATTTGTTTTATGTATGGCATCCTCGTCATCAGTTCAATAGGCTGAACACAGGCTTCAGGTACAATCAAAACCTTAATCTTCAACTTAATTAATCACAAGTCCCAGCATCCACTCCATGTCATCCATTAAATCCTATTTAAACCAGATCCCTAACCTATCTTATTGTTTGTTAGTCTCCCTTGTGATCTTTTTTAACTTTGTGATATCATAAGATAAAGATAATGATTAAATTTATTTTTCCATTATTTAACTTGAATTTCATTGCCATCTATTTATAAATTTGTGTAATCTTGACTGACACATGTGAGCCACAAGTTTTACACTATGAATCACCTCCAGCTGCACAAACGGTATAACAGAAAATCAGCCAAGAAATATGCAACAGAAAAATATAGACGGACTGTATAGTAACAGAAGTTGCTGTGCCTTAACAAAAATGCTAATCAAGTATGTTAGTCCAAGACTAACAGTAGGTAGTAGGCAAGTGACAGCAGTGCTGCAGTCATGTAGTCCTTAACAGGAAACCAACAGCGGAAAGTGAACAAACTACCTGAACATTGAGCCGGCGGAAAGCATGCAAAGCCACATACTCACGTTGAGTTGTTGTAAGGGTCCCGAGAATGGAAAGATACCACACGTTCTTCTGTTGAAGCTTCCTCAATGTGTGATTCTCATCCATTTTGCTATTGATTTAAGAAAAGAAAAGGCCAATCAGAGTAAAAAAAAAATTATCAAATCAAAATATAATGTCAGGTGACAAACAAACATGCAAAAACAATGGAAAGTCCACCCTGATTTCACAAGTACTTCAGTGAATGATGGCAAAGAAAAGGACCAGGGACAATGAAAGAGGTATCAGGCCTGGCCAGCAAGATGCTGAATCAGGACATAAGGATTTGCCAAATGAATGGTTAGTTAACCTGATTTGCCCTTGTATGCCTTAACACTAAACTGTGTAATTGGGCCACTCTGAGACTTCATAACTTCAGCATACTGTCTATTTTACTGTTCTCTCTTTTTCTTTAAGACTAGTGTACTGTGCTTCGCTCTAACATTATCACTTTACTAGCATTATACTCGACTAATACTACCCTTTGTATCATGCACACAAAGACTAAAATAAACAGAAATAATAGTACCTAGCATCTAAATCCCCAACATAGAAATGAAAAATTGCACCAGGCGGGTCGCGCGTGTCAATAGGAGTGTGCCGCCTAACAGTACCAGCCAGCCGACCTGAACTTGCCTCTAGATCCAGACCATCATTCGACGACCCTGCTCTCCTGCTAGATCTACTTGCTTGGCCTGCCAAAAAACAGAATCAATCCACGAACTAATACCTTAAAAGTTAGTCCTGCTAGATCTACAAAGCAAGTCAGAACACATCGAAAAATATCACAAAAATGAATAGGCCTGGTTCACATATTAACTAAGGTGTCTAATATACTGACATACCCAGAGATGAATCTTCTTCCTTCCCATACTTCTATCTTATGATCTCTCTTTCAATATTCACTTTTCTAAGCAACTGATCAACCAAACTAAGTGAATGATCAGTCTATGTGAAACAAAGGATTTAGCAAAAATAGACTACCTGAACCAGGCCGAGAGGATGTCAAAACTGCAACGTCGCCTTCTTTAAAATTCCACTTGCACTCATATGAAGGAAGCAGTACAATGTCGTACCACCCTTACAAAAAAGCATGTATTAAATCAATATCAGCGCACATTCAAGAAATACAAGGGGAGACACAAACTTTTTTTTTCTGAAATATTTGCTTCCGGCCCTGGGAGAATTGTTTTCGTTACTTGTGATAGCATCGCTTTAGATCTGATGTTCATAGCGATAGGCACAAATCCCTGTTTAAGGAAAGAACCTACTATTTTGATCCTATTGACTTCAAACATTATCATCAAATTAGTGCCACATCTGTAATTGACATCTGTAATTATAGAAATGATTTGCAGAAGGGAATCAATAAACAAACATCAGCAGCTTTGGAAATCATTAAACAAATCAATATTTGAGGCCCATTTAGCACCTTCCTAATGTTAGTCAGAGTTAATGGATGATGCTTTCTTTTTTTACATTTGTAAATAAAAGACATCCAATTGCTTAAGAGTGATGATACGCATACTTATAACATTGTGATTTGGTAATAAACTAAAATAATCTTGTAATATTGTCCAAAGTCCAAACCATATATTAATAGCATAAGCAACTAAATGAGTCTTCATAATAATACTACAAAGCCTATTATCATAGTGTATTAATATCATATTACAATGCCGGTAATTGGCTTTAGTTATTTGTCACAAGAGAGAGGAAACATGGGAGTCGGTGAGGAACAATTTTATTCATTTATTAGGCCTCTTGGATACCCTTAATTTATTGAGACTTCAAAATATTGATAAGCTGCTTGACCTTTTTTTCCAAAAAAAAAAATCAGATATTTTAGAAGAAATTGAAATTAGAGAGCCTAAGCTCACAACAGAAGCATAATTGACCGCTGCTTCCAATATTTCCTAACTGCTATATATGCCTGTTAAACTGTTATAGATTCGACAAATTGTATCTTTACAATTCTGTAGCTTTTTAGCAGGTGGATGGACTAAACAATATAGCCCACAAAAATACCACTACTAAGCATTATTTGTATCGAAGCTTGAAATTAAGTCAAGCCCAGTAATCTTAAATGACACATCCTGGGTTTGCACAACATGTTATGAAGCAATTTGTTTAGTTAACACTACCATGTTTACCAGAGAATGATTTTAATTGTCAGGTGATAATTGTAAAAATCTAATAAATCAAATGCAATGTGAAGAAATGAGACGCACAATTTATGAAAACTCAGTCACCAAAATTACCTATATACTGCAAAGGAAATCTTATCATACGTAGTAAAAAAATATATATATGAAAAATAATAAAGGGTAATAAACCTCTTTCTCTTTTTTCAACCATCTTGACATTAACGGTGAAGTATGTATCTCTTGAGACTGACTCAGGAAGCTCTTCATAAGTGCTATACAATTGTGCACGGCATTCTTCAAAAAGTAATGGCTCAAACACTCTTATATACTCCTCTGCTGACTCAAAGCTTCCTGGTACACACTGTAGCTCAGCTTCCTCTGACCATCACCAATTATCAAATACAAAAACATTGTTAATTCAAGTTAACAACAATAACAACAACAAATAGAGTGCCATCAAAGACTGCACGTTATGCACTTATTAACATCAATTAAATTTCTATTGGCCCTTTAAGTTAACTACTCAACAAGTGAAATATCTGTCCTTCATTGATCGGTGCATCAATGTGTACTTCCAGTTTAAACCAGTGACTAAGATACTAACTGCTATAGAAAGACCTAACATAAATTCTGAATAGCCTTTTTTGAGAGAAGAATCTTTTTTTCCATATGGCCAAACAGGACAAGCCAAACGAAGGAAGTATCTAGATATTGAGGTTAAATTACTAGCAATTACAACGATATATATAAAAAAGGGCAGCCCGGTGCATGTAGCTCGCTTGCACGGGGCCTGGGGAAGGGTCGGACCACTTTGGGGTCTTTGTACACAGCCTTTCCCCGCATTTCTGCAAGAGGCTGTTTCCACGACTCGAACCTGTGACCTCATGATCACAAGGCAACAGCTTTACCGTTGCGCCAAGAAATTCCCGTTTATGTATTGGTAAAACTTGACGTTTGGCAAGGTGTCAACCACACATGATAGAGTTGTAATTATATAAAGAACCTATAGCACTATATAACAGCCTTTAAAATGAACTGGTTACAAGGTTGAGAACTTATCAATTCATAAATTGTTAAAAAAGGTCATTGAAGGATAGGTGCGAGCATATTAGATTAGCTAGCTATGTTTATATTTATAGCAGCAATTATTGAACAGGGATCATTGCTTAAAAATACTACAAATATAATATTTAGATAAGTACCTGGATTATGCCAAAACTTCTCACTTGTGACCTCACGAATAAGCCTCTCCACCGAAGTATCCTGGTACTGTGTGGTACTATTTAATTGCCTCTTACTTGTTGAAGAAGAAAAATGTTTTTTAACAGTACCAGGTTTCGAATCGGTACTTGTTGATCCCATTTTCTTTGAAGGGACACTTGCAGGAAAACTACCACTGCCCTTCGGGGGCTGTTTTGGCTCCACAGGTTTTTTCCATGAGCCACTCTTGGAAGCATTCTGTATATCTCCATTCGGATCCCCATTATGATCCCCAGCAATCTCCGTGCCTTCAATGGCAGTTGCATCAGATTGCTTCAAGGTCAGTTTTTCTTTAACTGTACGGGTAATAATAGGGGTGGGGAATGAGGTCTGCCTCTTAGGGGTGGAACCCTTCATGGGACCTGCTTGTTTTGCATCCTCTACATTAATAAACACCGTCTGTCGGGGCCGCCTTTTACCAAGCTTCTCCTCCTTTTGCTCATCAATTCTAGAACGTTTCATGGGATTATTTGCAAATTTCAGAGCATAGCTGGCTTCGACACCCTTAACATCTTTTTTCACAACAGCATCCCCACCATGCACTGACCCATCCTTTGAAGATCCGTGAATAGAGCTGGAGTCCCCTTTGTCAGTTTCTCTTTCTTCATTTCCTAAATTGTTGACACTCGCAACTTCTGTATTCCCATCTATGTCAGACCATTCACCTTCTTCTCTCTCAGCTCCTTTGGAGCCATCATTGTTATTAACAGGCTTTGGATCCTCATTTGAGCTTACATCTTTGTTTCTTATAAAGGGCTGGAAAAGAGACCCAGTAGAAGCATGCTTGAAGGCATGGTTATTTTGCAAGCCCTGGTTGGTACCCGCATTTGGAATAGGCAGTGGGGCACTGCCACCTGTAATATGGAGATTCGGGTTACTTCTTCCACGAATAGGGAGATCCGGAGCACTTGAGCTTGTAATGGGAAGTGGATTTTGGGGCTGTGACGTGGTGGGCGAACTATTAGGATATTCCTCTTCCGTCGGAAGTTCGTTAAGGTCAAATAAAATATTTCCGCGAGACCCCATTGCATGTGTAAATGCATATAAATTTACTGAAGTTCTGTTTTGCAGATGAAGAACCCTTTACTGTGCATAAATACGTAGAAGAACCCTTGAAATAAATGATCCTGTAAAATTGTATTGCAGTAAGAAATAAGCAACTGATCACCCAGCAGCAGAAGAAATAAAGTAACACGTGTAGACAACAACAGTAACTAATAAAAAATACTGTTAAAGCCATTGTATTTTCCCTGAATAAGTTATCAAATATTATACAATTCAATAATTCATCAACTTCAACTAAAAAAATATTTTCATAAACTACAAAACGAGCAAAACTTCGTTTTGAATTCCAAAAATTGATCCCGTTTCTCTACTATCTTACAGAGTAGGACGGAGACCTGATAAAGTTTTAACTAATTTTCTAAAATCTCACGAATCACGAATTGGCGAAGAGAGAAACACTCGACAAGCAGAATTAACGAAAATAACAGAAAATTAAAAATGCAATTAAGCTTTCAATTTCATAGAGACCTCACCTAGGGTTTATTCACGAGAGACGCAGAAGGATTGGCACCTCGTGCTAGATTGGCGCCACTTAGATTGGAGAGGAAGAGAAAGCAGGGCAAGGTTAGCAAGGTAGAGCTTAGAGAGGGAGAGATGGTTAATGCTAGGGTTAGGCTAGATCGGAAAGGAAGGGGGTGAAGAGATCAAGAGAAGAGAAGGAAGTGCTGTCTGGTGCTGACTATGGACCGAGGAAGGGAGGATCGAGGGGATCTTTCGATTTCGATGGAGAGGTTAGGGTTAGGCTTAGGCTTAGGCTTAGGCTTAGGCCTTAGACGATCTATGCTTTTCTCTCTCTCTCTCTCTCTCTCTCTCTCTCTCTCCGTGGTTGCTACCGCGAGTTTAATTTATTGCGTTTTTTATGACTCAAATAACGCTCGACGCTCGTGACTCGTGAGTCGTAACAACATACATATCGATAGATAGTCATATCTACGAAATAACATTATCTCTTTCGTATATTTCTGGCTTATGTACGCAAACGTTTGACATCAAAGCCATGCATATATGTGAAAACCTTTTGTCAATTGAGATAAATTTCAAAAATAACTTCAAAATTATCATTAAAAATATTATTATAATTAATTACAACATCACCACCATCTTACGATATAATAAACTGTTTCTTTCCAAAGTTACAACCTTATTTTTCGAAAGGATGAAAGCATGTTTTCAGTATGTCAAGAATATCTCTTCGGATATAATTGCTGGCTTGAAGAACAAATGATACACCTTTTGTCTTTTTGGAAAGGCAATATTTTGACAGGCAATCCGAGAACATGTCATTTAAACCTACAATGTCTATTTGGATACAACTGCAGGCTTGGAAGCAAATGATAGATCATTATACCAACAGCGTACTAAGCTATCGGCCCATTGAGGTCCAGCAAGCACAAAGGAAACCAAACTATTTATAGATCCCAAGCAACACTTTCTGAATTAATTCTCGAACAACAGAGGAAAATAACTCCCTGAAATACACCCGGGAGGACAAGGGACTTTTCGAATACAACTCGGAAGACGACACCTATAACCTCCTAAACACACTCACAATTGACTTTGTGAGGCTATTAGAGGCGGTGATAAGAGGAATTCATAAGACTTTTACGGGGATAAATTGTGCATATTCTAATTAAATTAGAGTTAATTAGTAATTTAATCTTAAATATATAAGAGTTCAAGTTACAACTCTAGAATTGCTTGATTTCGGATATTAAGAGAAATTGGATACTTTGAAGCACAAATTGGATGATATAGAGTTATTACGGAAAGTGCACAAGTCATTAACCTTAGACCAACACAACAACACTTAACCAAATTCTCGGATCAAAAGACCAACTCCAAAATAGCATTCCAACCGAACACAAATGCTTCATTCGATTGGAACTTAGTTCTGCAAACCAAGAACCCAACTACTTAGCCAAAAATTCAACTCTTAAACCTACAAAAGGAGTGTTCTAGCTGGAACACTCTTAGGTTCGGCCGAACAGGGTGTCTCTAAGCCTAATTATTGATTATGAAAAATGGCTAAATACAAGTCCCTTAGTACTACGTGTTCCAACCGAAACTTATCAGGTGTTTGACCGAACAGGGTGTCTATGAGCCTAATTGTTGATTCTGGAAAAATAGTTAAGTACAAGAGTCTTAATATTGAGTGTTCCAACCGAAACACATAAGTTCTTCGGCCGAACAGTGGTTATTGAGACCCCAGAATCAATTTGGAAATCTTCTAAGTACAGAACACACATAATTGGTGTTCCAACCGAAACACCAGTTATGTTCAGTCGAACATGAAGCGCTAAATTTGAAAATTGGTTATTTTTTGTTATTCTGACAGTTCCATTCTTAGGGATGCATTTTCCTATATATATCTTAGACTGGGGATAGTTTTAATACGTTTTTAGAGTCTGTAGTGCAATCTTAGAGAGGGAAAGGCAGTTATCAATCACAGGAGCACTTTCTAGAGTCTGGATAAGAAGAATGAGGTCAGGATTCAATCTAGTGACAGGGTTGTATCTCTTTTATTCTAGTATATTCTCTATTTTGTTTTTGTTTTTTTTTTGTAACTTAGCCATGTCTGACTAAGCTTATGGTCTTTCTAGGGTTGTAACCTTGAAACTCTTTGTAATATTTAAGTATTTGTTAGTCATGTTTTTGTTTGAATTATGAATTGTTCTTTGATTTATAATGCCATCTCTTAATAGTTGCAGATCTGAGATTCTATGTTTTATGATTTTAACCAGTCTCTTAACATTTGATCTGACATCAAAGAATGATATGTTTAATTTCTACGAACCTAACAGTGACACAGTTAATTAGGGGTCTGTTTAGAGCAGTTGATCTTAATGAGTTCAGTTTAGTATGATTGATGGACTAAACGGTGAAGTTTGTATTGATGCGAACACAGATATAATTCAAGACTCTCATCAGTATTTGATTATATCGACAATAGCCTGAATTGTGCCTTCTTAATTCGTAACGAATAACCTTCACTTAACAAATAATACAAGAGTGGATAGTAAACCTTAGAAAGCCAAGCATTTATGTTATTTGTGATCTGTTTTGTATTTTCTGAATTCGTATTTAGATTTAGTATTTCACAAAAACACCAACCAAATCAAACAAATCTTTAGTTTACTCTTCTGTAACTGAAACCAAGTTATTTGCTTCTGAGAAAATAATACACTATATTTGTGACTCGATCCCTAAATACTCAACAGTAGTTGTATTCTTGCAATTATAAAATCTAGTGGGAATTTACATCTGTCAAAAATCCCATCAAGATATTGGCGTCGTTATCGGGGATAACGTGTCACACCCCAGAAATAATAACTAGCTTAAGGGTGTTAATCTCGCCACGTGTACTTGATTTCAAGTACACAAAAGGCTTAATTTGCCACTCAGAAATACAGATAAAATTAATTTATTATATTTAATTTAAGAAAAAGCACACACATTTCACACAGTACATGAACATCCAACAAGTATATATATATATATATCAACCATCGTCTGTACAAGTTTTACAGCGAAAGCTAAAGAAAAGTAAAATACATACAAAAGAGGACGGTCTCATCAAAGGACGTGGGATCGACCCTCGCTATCCTACTACAAACTAATCCTAACAAAAGAAAGAAAAAGGAAAACAAACGAAATGATAGGCAAAGCGGAAGACGCCGGAGACTCCATCCTAGCGCTCTCCTCTGGACATCAAAAGAACTCATACTCCTTACCTGGATCCCACAACCATCGTGGAACGTGAGTAATTTATAAAAATTACTCAGTGTGGATTAAGGTCCAGCCTTTAGGTTTATATTCGATTCAAGGTTGGACCAGTCACATTTACTGAGATTAACTATAATTAAATTACTACACCTAAATGTGCATTAGTTAACCATTTCACATTTTTAATAAATAAGTCTATTCAAAAGACGATACGAGAATGAAACCCAAAAATAATATGAGGAATAATAGTATGTATAGATAGTAATGTGGACAATGTCAAGTCTCCCAGACAAAGGAACAAATTGTCAATTTAGAAACCCCGATGTAGGACTTCAGGATTCGCCCCCTCATATGGGTCGTAACCACAAGCCTAAGGGTTTTGTTAAGCGGGTCTCAAATCAACCACAGGCCTAACGTAATTGTTAGACGGGTCTCAAATCAACCACATCCCAACTAAACTCTGAGTTTCCAGAACGAAACGCCCTGGTAAAATAAAGCGGCTTCATAGAGCACACGCTCGGTCAATAAGATAACCGAGAAGCCTACCCCTCACAAAAAGAAAATAAGAAAAATAAACTCTCGGTCTCAGTCGTCATACGGAAATAAGAAATCGACTACCCGTTTGAATAATAATAAAAAGAGAACTCCCTGTACCAGTTAAGGCCAAGGGGAGGCCCAGATTTCCTCTGTACCCACTAGGGGCCAATGGAGGAACCCCTTCGAATATTTAGAGATTTCGAAATATCGACTAATAGAAATATATAAGAACGAAATAGCTCCAATACCTCACATATGACACGCATACTCTAAACTGAGAAACCGAATCTTAATCACTCTAAGAGGAAGTATTATAATATTTATACTAGTAAGGATATTGAAAATAAAACTCTCGAACTGGCACTACGAGCCATCAAGTGATGAACATCGATGGTGAGCAGTGATCGAATGTCCTTAGGGACATCCCGAAGAATGGACCCCACGGGCAAAACCGTTTATTGTACGTAATCCATCCTCACGATGCCCCCAGACTACATCCAACCTAAGACTCACCGGCCCGACTCTCATCACTCCCGACGAGAATACATATAATATAATATACGCATCTACCTATAATTATCTAATAGCCTATACAATATGTATATCGGATCTTACATGCAATATGAGATGCACATGACATGTGATGCAGGTTGGTCTCAAATAGTGGTACAATTACCGGTATGCGAGCATGACAGATCAAGTCCTACGGCCCTGATTAGTCCTTGTTGGTATTTTGGTACCGCAATTCAATTTAGGCAAGTCTGGTAGGTCCTAATAAAATGAAAGGAATATAAGCCCCAGGAATCCACACCTGGAAACAAGTGCGATCTACTCTATCGGAAGATCCACTGCGTCCGCGCTGAGATCAGCGTCGTCAGCGGTAGTATAAAACTCGTCCACTGTGTCGAAGGATTTTATCTGAAATGAAAATGCTTGAAAGGTACAAGTGTTTGAGACGTCCTTGATGCTCCTAATATAATTTATTTAATAGTTTTACTTGGTCAAGTCTCGCGTGCAGTGTCCTTGTTGCACGGCGAGTGTGGAAATGATATAGATCTAATCCTTTATTAAATTCAAGTACTGTTCTAATTGTGTTACTACTTCACTTTATTTATTTGGACGTCAGGGTGATAAGGTACCAAACATAAATAAATCACAACACGATGAAAGCATGTTATAAAATCAACCACTTTTAGTTGGACTTTTAATTAAACTAAGTAAAGTAGAAGATAAATAATTCTAGTAATTATAGATGTGTATTGATATTATTCTTATAGAGAAATTGATCAATATACGTTACTGTGATTTAACATTTACTTAGTTATTATTGCGTGTAAGTTGTATGTATTATATTCCATTGTAACATAGAGAAATTGATCAATATATACATTTATGTTTATATTATTACTTAGTCATATTTATGAAGGTATATTGTACTTAATTAGTTGTGCATTATGTTTTGATGTGATGTAGAGAAATTAATCAATATATAATATTATATATATAATTATACTTAGTCCAATTACGTTGGCGATATGCGAGAACTATTCTTCCTTTATATATTATATTTATTTAATTTTACAATTAATAAATCAAGTTATTATAATTATTTAGTTATTGTATATATAAATCATATACTAAATTATCCTTATAGTTATTTAATTTTGTTGCTATTATTATACTAAGTTTAGTTACTTGATCAAATCATCACATATAGTCTTAAGTTAGACGTCATTTGCTAACTACATTGTCGTATACTTAGACTAACCTATTTACTTAACTACTTCGTATAATAATCGTGTAATATGTGCTACATATAATGTAGAAGAAAAATATGTAAGAAACACAATGAAACACAAGTTGGTTTATATTAATTAATTATTTGTTTGTGTTAATCCTGTAGGATCGGCAACCCGAGACTCATACGTCATCGCCATAGCTCTCACTGCGCGAGCTTTAAATCGTCATTTCCCGATTATACCTTTCTCGGTCCTTTATATTTTCAAATCTAGTAACTAAGTAATTTGGGCTAAACCACTAATTGTGTAATATCTATTTTATATCCAACTAGGCCCAATTAGGATTAAGGCCCAAAATACCTATAACTATATTTGTTTATTTAGAGTCCAAATTTGTTATGTGTAGCATCTGTTGGGTCTAGTGGGCCCAATAGGCCCAATGGCCCACTTTAATCAATTATTTAAGGGTCCAGCAAGGTCCAGTGGGCTTTAAAGGCCCAATTTACTTATCTTAATTCTCTAAAATCCCAAAATAAGGCTTTAAGCCCAAATCACAAAGGCACAGGCTTCAATTCTAGGCCCAATAATTCCCCTATTTGACACGAAAGCACAACCCAATCAGGCCAGTGCTGGAACCAGCTAGCACTTTGCTGGTATACCAGTACCAGACTTCAAATACCCAGCACAAAATAACAAGGTACTGTACTAGCGCTGGCATTCCAGTACAGTTATCCATATCAGACAGGACCTAGAACCAGGCAAAACAAGACACACGGGCACACGAGCACACATGCACACAGACACAGACACACAAGCACATAGACACACACAGGCACACAGACACATACACACACAGGCATACAAACACACAGGCACAGACACACTAGCACACTGGTACACATATGCACACAGGTACACAGCAACAAGCAACAAGCAACAGTTAACACAACAACACAAAACAGAGAAAAGGCAGTTGGGTTGACCCGAAATGGGCAAGGAGTCAGAGGCGTAAGGAAAACGAGGCAACAGCAAAGGCACATCACCCCCACTGCTCTGCTTTCTCCTCCTCTTGCAAAGTCTCAGCCTTTACGAATTTCTTTGATTATTTTAAAAATGGACTAACTCAACACATGCGACCAAACAGCAAGCAAAGAGAGAAAGAGGGAGCGTCGGGGTCGTTTAAATAGGCAAGGGGAGTACTGGTAGGTGCATGCATCTATGCGCTTGGGTCGAATCCGAGTCGTGGGCAACGACTTTTGAGGGTCGAGCACTCGAGTGCAGAGTGACGATTTCTAGCTCTGCCATTAATGGCTATAGTGAGCGAGTTAAGGCCAGGCGAGAGGAAACAATGAGAGCCTCAATGGCAGAGGGTTCGAAGTAGGCAAGGACGAGAGGAAAGGGGAAAGGAAAGGACAGCAGAAAAGAGAGGTGACAGGAAAGTTCATCCGAGAGAGAGAGAGTGATGTTCTGTATGGAGAAGGGAGAGAGATAGGATTAGATGGAGGGGAGAAACCGAGAAAAAGTAGAGAAGAGGAGAGAGATTATTGTGTCAGGTGGTAGAGAAGAGGAGAGGGCAGGAGAGAGATGGGGACATTTAATGCCTCGGGAGAGAGCGAAAACAGAGAGAGAGTGATGTGGCAGAGAGAGGGGAGAGAAAAGATGAGAGGGATTTTCTGAGACAATTTATGTGCCGATCTGTGTGGCCTCCCTCTGCAAGGCATGGGGATGACCCAAATGGGTTGGGTCAGGTTCCAGTACAGTTTACCACTGATCCCCGCAATTATTATTATCGATCTTGGGTCTGTAGAGGCAAAATTTCGTGCACCAATTTATTGCGAGTCAATTTGAACTAGAAACAGGTCAGAAAGGTTCATTAAAATTTTAAGAGGTTATTTTCTTTCAGTTATTAAGGTTAAGTCAGGTATATTAATGACTTGAAATAAAACAAAGATAATTATATGTATATAAAATATATTTATTTTATAGGTTTTATTTATTTACAAAAAATTAAGTTTTAGAGTTTTATTTATGTACAAATTTTTCATTCTTTATTACGGTATTCATTTATTGTGTTTATTTTCTAAATTTATAGTTAAGAGTTTCTTAATATAAAACTCGTGAAATTTTATGGTTAATTATGTGTTTTTAATTGTTCAAAATTTCACGAGTTTTACATAACGGCTATTATATTCTTAGTTATTTCATTAATTACTACTTTTCTGATAAATTTTTAGTTCTCTTTCTTTCTGAATTTCAAATCTAAATTTTGGCAAACAAGTCAACATCATTTGAACTGGTGTACGAAAGGTGAGAAACAAGAATGAATACAAGTACAATGCTTTCACCATAGCAGCAACTTAAGGTGATTCATGCTAAAAGATATGCCATTGAACGGGAACTTGCGCAAGCAAGGACTGCAACCCTCCAAAAGTAAAATAATGCAATTGCTGATCTCAACCATCCTCTAAGTGACTTTACTACATCAAGGCTAATGAAATTCACCTTGGATAAACTACACCAACAATCAACGCGGAAAAATATCAAATACCTCTCGCATGGGTCAATATGATACAGCGACATCTATTTCATGGTTTGCCACATGAAAATGCAACCTAGCACTTGGCAAACTTTTAAGAAATCTGCAGCACAACAAAGGTACATATTATCGATCTTGGTCAATTAAAAGTTATGTCTTTTACCTTTTCGCTTGCAGATAAGACGAGTTAGATAAGATGACAACGACTAGAAAACATGACCACTTGGCCTAAAGTGGCTAACGTCTTCTTAAACAAATTCTTGTTGGCTTGAACTCATCTTTGGTTTGACAAATTGCAAAACAATAATAGTACTAGCCTTTGCGCAAGTTTAGTTTTGATTAGTGCAGGTTGAACAAGTATATTTGATCATGAGAAAGGTCATTAACATGTTGTACAAGTCAAGAGAAGCAATTTAACGCAACAAGCAATCAATTGCACTTTATTGTTTGATTTGCTCAATTGCTTTTAGTACTTGCTTACTTGTGATCTTGCTAGGTAATTAAGGTCCAAAAGTTTGATTTGTAATTGTTAAAAATGTGTTCGCACTATGACTTGACCTTAGGACCCCATTCTAACAATTATTATCAGAGTCCAAAGATCGTACCTAGCTAAAGTCATATCTTGATAGTTATTGACATTGTCTTGTGAAAATAGCACAACTGAAGTTTGTGAAAGAACTGTTAGTTTGTAATAATCTAGAAGTCAATAATACGATAAATTATTATAAAGCTTTGTTCATGAATTGAGTGATTAATAAATTGTCATTTTGTTACCTTGAGTATTATTGAATTTATGAATCATTCCTTTATCTGACTAGAGTTAATAACTGAAATTGTGAAACTTCATAATATAGATAATATATATTCTTAAAAGTCTCTAACCAAGGTAATTAGCAGGAACACTAACTTACTGTTACAAGGTTAGAATGTGGATTAAAAGATGGTTAAGTTTTGCAGACCATAGACATGAGATGTCGTTTTAATCAAATAAATACATACTACAGGAATATGGTATTTGACAGACCTCGAATGAAACATTAAATGGAATTGTGTACGTGTCATTAATGTTTTCATTCAGTGTTAAGTTCTAAAGTATGAGATATTCATCTTTCCTACTAAGAGATATGTATGTGTGATTGTTATCTAACGCTGTCAGTAAAACGCAGTCATAACGGTAGCTTTTCGGTATACATAGCTTAGTTGAGGTAGTGATGGTTTACCGAAAGTACTATTGTCCCTCGTATCTATATACGAGTTATAATATCACTGGGCCCCTTGATAGAGTAGGATTATCTACATGCAGTATAATTACAAGAGTAATTATATTTGACACGTCTGCTCAAGATCGAGAAAAGATTAAGTTTGCAAGGATGACACACACCTACCCTGAAACTAATCTGACACTGTGAGACAAAAGAATTAACACGACTAATAGTTTAATGGATCGTGGTATTGTACAGTATAACATCATCTATGTAATTGGATGGTCATAGTGCTGATTCAGACGCCTTCTATGATTATGTAAGTTAAAATAGTTTTAATTCTATTTACCAACATAACATAGATCCTATTGGGTCACACCGTATAGGAGCTAATCAGAGAATCTTAATGATTAATTATAAATTGGTTATAATTCTCTCTCCTCATGCCCCTCTATTTATAGGAAAATGAGGAGGTTGGCCAATTACCAAAATACCATTGAAAAATGTGAAAAGACAAAAATACCCCTTGGAGGTTGGCAAGGAGAAAAATATCCAAAATATTTTTGCCACCTCATTTCCTTGCCGACCTCCCTTTTTATTTATTTATTTATTTTTAATTAATATTTTAATTAATTTTAATTAAGGTTTTAATTTGATAATGACTTTCATCCCAAATTTAAAACCATAATCAATATTTAAAATATGAATTAAATATATATAAATATACATAAACATATAATATTTCTCAGGGTTTGGTATTGGTTTGGTTACGGTATGATTTTATACAATGTATCATATACGTTTATAAATTCGACCGTTAATCATCACATATAATTAATTATAACCATCTTAATATTAATCATAACTTATTTATAATTAATTATAACCTATTTATAATTGTCCATCTTTATGCAACTTCTTGATGCGATTCTCATTTATATGACCAAGGCGACAATGCCACATGTAAGTCGTGCTTTCATGAGATGCTTTGAGTCGTTTGTTAGTTATGTTGAACACGGGTTTTTCTATTTGCAATATATACATACCATTCATCATACAAGAGGATCCATAATATAATTCTCCTTTATATATTGAGCAACTATTGTTCTTTATTACAAAAGAGAACCCATTCGTCTCTAAACATGAGACCGAAATGATGTTCTTGAAAATGCTAGGAACAAAATAAACTTTTTCTAGTTCCAATACAAGCCCGCTTGGCAAATACAACTCTATATTTCCAACTGTTACGGCTGCAACCTTTGCTCCGTTTCCAACTTGGAGTTGTAATTCCTTGTTACGTAACTTTCTTCTATTCTTTAGTGCATGCATATTCAAACAAATATGAGCACATGATCCAGTATCTAATACCCAATCATTAATAGAGGAAGTAACATTAACTTCAACAACAAACATATATGAGGATGAAGGTTTGGAACCATTTCCAGACTTCAAGTCCACCAGATACTTTGGGCAGTTCCTTTTCCAATGACCCTTTACTTACAGTAATCGCAGTCAGAGATAACATAAACCTTTTCCTTGGGAGGATTGGGTTTAGCAATCTTTTTCCCTTTGCCTTTGTACTTAGAAGCCACTTTCTTTGGGGACCTTTTTATCTTCCTCTCACAAGCTCGGGTCATGAGGACAGAAGAACTCTTCTTCATGTCATTATCTACTTTGCTATTCTTAGCCTCAATAGGGACCGGCGAGTTTAAGACATATTCTTTCTTCTCTCGCCTTAATACAATAGACGATTCTTTAGCCATATTTCTACAACGTTAAAAGTAAAGATTTTAGCTTTGTTCATGTTATGTTCTATTCAAATAATAAAACTCCCACTGCAAATTTGTTCTATTCCCTTTTGCAGTAGGACCAAGATCTATATTTTCACTAATATATAAGTCAGCTGTTACGCATAACTCAGCTATTAGTTATTTTAGGTAAGCCATCTTGCTAATCACACCTTCCTTTGTGATTCTTGATTTCGTTAAAACATCGTATGTTTTAAACGAAGACTTTGCCCCAAGACCAAAACGTTTTTGGAAATCATTGGTAAGTAACCTCACTTTACTTGGTTCATTATGTCTTACATAACCCTTGACCACCAAAGGTAAAATGCGATGCCTACTGAGTAGAGAACCGTCAACCAATGAACAATAGTGTGAGAAGGATAGAGTAGGAAGGACATACTACTTAATTCGCATGGGTTTGTTTTTATTAAACAATGCAAGCATTCTAAAAATGTATGTCAGATAAATGACCGAGGTTATCTACCTCCAGTTTATCTTTGGCATCAGAACTTCTTTCACAAGCTTACGTTTGTTTTTATGCTTAACGGTGCAAGCTTCATTAAAAAGGTATGTCAGATAAACGATCGAGGGTATCCACCTCCAATTTATCTTTGGCATCAAAACCTCTTTCATAAGCTTACGTTTGTTAATATGCTTAACGGTGCAAGCTTCACTAAAAAGGTATGTCAGATAAACGACCGAGGGTATCCACTCCAGTTTATCTTTGGCATCAAAACCTCTTTCATAAGCATACGTTTGTTAAGCTGTCGGTTATTTAAACTAATTATAAGACACTCTTACAGATTCGTGAAAGTCGTCTGCCAGAAAGATTGCCGTGAGTTTCTTCACAAATATATCTTTGACATCACGCTTTTTCACGTTTCCTTGAAAGTGATAAATCTTATTTATGCAGTTCACATCAATTCAGTAAATCTCAATTTACGTATATACTGGATCTTGATTCGAAATATTATTTATCGGTTTCTAATTCTTTATTTTGCAACAATGCTCAGTTCTCATTTATACCATTTAAAAGCACATAAACAATTTATATGGTTTTGCAAATAGATATTTTTTCGGTCCATAAAGCAATTAGTAATGTGACAAAGTTCCCATTTGGACCTGATGTCGTATTATGGAAAGGGGATCCCAGGAAAGATCAAGGTCACCGGAGACCACTTTAAATCTAATCTTTCCTAGACAGAACCTTCTTTTTCATCGTACGCGCAACAACTCTTACTTTAGGTACTTCATTTCTTCATCACACTCCTCAATTAACTTTACTTATCCGAAGGTTTTCGAAATGTGAAAGAGTTATATTTTGCCATTTCAAAAACATCTGAGTAATTTGGGAACATGACAAAGTCCTCGTTTGGGACTGCTGATCAGGACACATCAAAGAGGTCAGTCGAAAGAGTCCTAAGACATCTCTCATGACATAACCTTTATCTCTAACGGGTGGAGATTAACAGCTTTTACTTTGGGTACTCTATTGCTTCATCACATTCTTAGATGCACTCAAACGCGGTTGAAAGTGTTTTAAAACAAAAACTTAAAGAAAGCATAAAGAAAGCTTAAATCTCATTTAACTTTCTCAGTCGGTAAAACCGAACCAAGGAAATCTCATTTCTTATTGGTTTGAACTTAAGCTGCAAATCTAAGAATTAAATCGATATGTGGTATATGCACCTTATTTGCATAAGTTATAACTTTTAGAAAATCAATTACCGGGAGAGCCTGCTGCTCTGATACCACTGTTAGGTTACAACAGTTCGAAACCCGTCAATTGGCTTAAGCTGCGGAAAGTCCGTAAAACAAAAAAATTACTTCTAACTTAAGCCAAGGATTAAACGAGGTATGTCAGATAAACTACCGAGGGTGTCCACCTCCCGTTTATCTTCGGCATCAAAACTCGATTTAATCCTTACACAGATCAACTCCATAATTAATTTCTAAAACTGTAATCTACTTACAAATTAAATAGATTAATATAACATTTATACCTTGATCCAAATTCGAATTGGATTACAGCAGACTCGGAAGACCGAATCTGAGAAGCTCTTATCCTCGAAGTATCAGACGTCTGATACCTTTATCGAATGTCCACCAGGATGATCAGAGAGCGGCTTATTTCTTCTGCTAGAAATATCGTAAATCACGATATCCCACAAAAATAGTATTCATCGAGATAAGGACTAAATAAATATATTTACGACTCGCAGTTATTCAAATATGAAATATCGCTCCTTTCGCAAAAATACTATTTTCCCGATCTCGTAAATATCCATAACCGGGATAGAGAGAAAAATATATTTACCGATTCGATCCTGAGTTAACAGATACGAGTCGATTTTGATGTAACTTTCTCTCTCCCCATGCCCCTCTATTTATAGGAAAATGAGGAGGTTGGCCAATTACCAAAATACCCTTGAAAAATGTGAAAAGACAAAAATAACCCTTGGAGGTCGGCAAGGAGAAAAATATCCAAAATACTTTTGCCACCTCATTTCCTTGCCGACCTCCCTTTTTGTTTTATTTATTTATATTTATTTATTTTTAATTATGATTTTAATTAATTTTAATTAAGATTTTAATTTGATAATGACTTTCATCCCAAATTCAAAACCATAATCAATATTTAAAATCTGAATTAAATATATATAAATATACATAAACATATCATTGTTCTCAACAATTATATTTCTCAGGATTTGGTATTGGTTTGGTTACGGTATGATTTTATACAACGTATCGTTCATGAATTGAGTGATTAATAAATTGTCATTTTGTTACCTTGAGTATTATTGAATTTATGAATCATTCATTTATCTGACTAGAGTCAATAACTAGAATTGTGAAACTTCATAATATAGATGATATATATTCTTAAAAGTTTCTAACCAAGGAAATTAGCAGAAACACTAACTTACCGTTACAAGATTAGATTGTGGATTAAAAGATGGTTAAGTTTTACAGACCAAAGACATGAGATGTCGTTTTAATCACATAAATACATGTTATAGGAACATGGTATGTGACATACCTCGAATGAAACATTAAATGGAATTGTGTACCTGTCATTAATGTTTTCATTTAGTGTTAAGTTCTAAAGTATGAGATATTCATCTTTCCTACTAAGAGATGTGTATGTGTGATTGTTATCTAACGATGTCGGTAAAATGCAGTCATAACGGTAGCTTTTCGGTATACATAGCTTAGTTGAGGTAGTGATGATTTACGGAAAGTACTATTGTCCCTCGTATCTATATACGAGTTACAGTATCACTGGGCCCCTTGATAGAGTAGGATTATCTGCATGTAGTATAATTACAAGAGTAATTTTATTTGATACGTCTGCTCAAGATTGAGAAAAGATTAAGTTTGCAAGGATGACACACACCTACCTTGAAACTAATCTGACACTGTGAGACAAAAGAATTAACACGACTAAAATAGTTTAATAGATCATGGTATTATATAGTACAACATCATCTATGTAATTGGATGGTCATAGTGCAGATGTCATAACCCTCCTATGATTATAGAAGTTAAAATGGTTTTAATTCTATTTACCAACGTAACACAGATCCTATTGGGTCACACCGTATAGGAGCTAATCAGAGAATCTTAATGATTAATTATAAATTGGTTATAATTGATATTAAGATGGTTATAATTAATTATATATGATATAATTAAATTATATATGTCATATAAGATGACAAGCAAAAACAACAGTTGAATTTATAAATGTATACGATACATTGTATAAAATCATATCAAAACCAAACCAATGCCGAACCCTGAGAAATATAAAATAGAGGGGTCACATTTTTCAAGGGTATTTTGGTAATCGGCCAACCTCCTCATTTTCCTATAAATAGAGGGGTCGACAAGCAAATGACTCATATCTGTTAACTCAGGATTGAATTGATAAATATATTTTTCTCTCCATCTTGGTTACGGTTATTTACGGGATTTGGGGAAAATAGTATTTTTACGAAAGGAGCGATATTTCATATTTGAATAACTACGAGTCGTAAAGATATTTATTTAGTCCTTATCTCAGTGAATAGTGTTTTTGCGGAATACCGCGATTTACGGTATTTCTGGCAGAAGAAATAAGCTGCTCTCTGGTTGTCCTGGTGGATCACCGATAGAGGTATCAGACGTCTGATACTCCGAGAATAGGAGCTTCTCAGATTCGGTCTTTCGAGTCTGGTGTAATCCAATTCGAATTTGGATTAAAGTATAAATGTTATATTAATCTATTTAATTTGTAAGTAGATTAAAGTGTTAAAATTAATTATGGAGTAGATCTGTATAAGGATTAAATCGGGTTTTGATGTCAAAGATAAACGGGAGGTGGACACCCTCGGTAGTTTATCTGACATACCTCGTTTAATCCTTGTCTTAAATTAGAAGTAAATTTTTGTTTTACGGTCTTTCCGCATCTTAGACCAATTGACGGGTTTTGAACTGTTCATAACCCAACAAGAACCACCTATCTTTGGTATATGTTGTAAGAATTTCTCTTTTTGGAAGAGATGTATGGTAAATTACTTTAGGCTGTGCTCCAGACGAAAATAGACGAAGGAAGAAAATCTGAGGAAGGAACGGAAAGGAAAGGTGAAAGGAAGGAATGAGGAAGAAGGTGAGCGTCACCTGCTCCAGGCGAGCGAGAATATGAAGGAAGGAACGAAGAAGAATGAACTGAGTTTAGTATCGCAACCTCCTCTACCCTCCGATTTAAGAGGGAACAAAAACAGCCGGCGAAAGGAACAATCTAACCTCCTTGTACTCTTTCCTTCCTTCGAGAAATCGTGCTGGAGCAAGGAACTCGCCGTTCTTCCCTCCCCTTCCCTCACCTCCCCTCGTAAATCAGTCTTCTGGAGCAGACCCTTAGTGTACTAGAGCTTTGAAAAGTATGATGGTTGGACACCCAAGTATGAAACTAATGGTATTAACTTGACCAAAGAGTTCAAAGACCTCAAATACTCAAATGACATTGGCATGAACACTATACTTAGCTCAATTCATGAGACTATTGCACTAGCTCTCACTCACTCCACAAATGCCAATGAAATTTGAAATGTCTTGATACTTAGATATGATGATAATGAACACATGAAAAAGACTCGTAAAGTTGGTTTAGCAACAAAATTAGAAAATATGAAGTTTGAGGAAATGAGTCTTTTGAAAAATCTCTATTTTAGACTTGTATCATTGAGAAATGAATTTGCAGAAGTTGGCACTAATATTAGTGACAAGGATTTTGTAGGAAAACTTTTACAAATGATGTCAAGGAAACCAGAATGGAATGACGCCGTGAGCTCAATTGAAGTCCTACAAGCTAAAGGTATTACTTACCAAACCGATGAGGTGTATGCACAACTATGCTCTCATGAGGAGAATCACAAGGAAGTAAAATGCTTAACCTCAACCAAAATCTTGGTCGTACCCGCATAATCTTAGTAAAATGCTCAACCTCAACCAAAATCTTGGCCGTACCCGCATAATCTTCATACAACATAACCTACAAGTTTGAATAAAGTGAAGATGTTTACCAAAATCTTTATCAAGTATTCTCCAGTATTCTCCAAGTACAAATACCTTCTTACCAAGCTCATCAAAGGAGGCATACATTTAGAAAAGTGAATAAAGAGAGGATAGTCCAAGACAAGAAGGTAGTTTGCCTAACATGCAACAAAGAAGGGAATAGCATCCAAAATTGCTATGTCATATTTCCTCAAAAGAGAAGACCACAAGAAGGATGTTTCAAGAAAACTCACAATAAAGCAATGCAAGCTATTTGGTTAAGTGAATCCGAAGAGAGCGAAGATGAGAAAGAAGAAATTAAACTCGGGAGAGATGAAGTAGAGAATAAGCTAGCCCTTGTTGTGAAGAAAACAAGGACTTGCATGGAGATAGCTCTTGAAGTCATAAAGGAGCAAGACATAACAGATTTGGAGAAGATTCCCATCATAAAGCGATTGTCTCAAGCTAAAGACGATGCATATGCCAAAGAGAAAGAAGAAGCCTCGAGGAGACTCGAGATGTCATCATGCATTCTAAGGATAGTTGATTGAGAAGTCCTTGAGTCATCCAATTTTGAAAAAGATAAATAAGACATTGACACTTCCAAAGATGAATGTACCAAAGCGAATTGAGAAGCATTTGAGTCTTGCAAAACTTGATGCATGTGCACAAGTGAAGATAGCTTAACCAAAAGCAAAAACTATAATTGCTCAAGATATGGAGGCTCCTAGCCGAGCTAAAATGATATAATTTGACCTCTCTAAATTTCATGATGATTCTTGCGATGAGCCTTATGAGTTGGATAAAGATCAAGAGTCGTTTAATGTGACCAAGCTTAAGGAGTTACTTGATGAGTCCAAAAATTCTATAGATGTTGAAGATGCTATGATCAATGATCTTAAGTCTAAGAGTGAATTGCTAGAAACTAGGGTTAAATACCTTGAGACTAAAGTCAATTTAGATAAAAAAAAATGAATTAAAAGAAGCACATTCTTGGACTTCTAAATTTGTTAAGGCATGAAACCATGACACTAAAATTGACTATGACAAGATTTATATTGGTCAAGGTTCACTTGACAAAATCAGACTTGGATTTGTAAAGGAACGACCTTCTAAAATTGAAAAGCAACTTAAGCCAAGTGACAAATCGATTCAAGCTAAAAATCATGCCTATATGTATAACAAGAGATACATTAAGAAAACCAAGTTCACTAAATCTAATTCTAAAAAGGTGATAAACAAACCTAGAGTTAAAAATGATTATAATAGGTATGGTATATTTCCTCTGCTACATGATAACAAGAAATTTGGTAACAATTTTCAAAGAAAAAAGTTTAATGGTGCTATTCAACCAAGATATAACCCTAAAAATAAGTGATCATAAGAATTTTAGTATAAATTTTCAAAGAAAGAGATACAATAATGTCTATCAATTGAACTATCATCCTAGAAATGAAATAAGTAATTTTCATGATAAGTATAGATTAAGGATGGATTATTGAAAACCAATAAATACGAGTGGTTATGATCATAGCAATATTAACTCCAAGACTATATTTTGTTCATCTTGTTTAAATTTTGGACATCAATAACGTTTTTGTCGTGTAAGAATGGTAAGAGTATAGTTCTATTTGATGTGCCTAACACAAGTGGAACTAAACTAATTGTCTAGAGAGTCACTAAACTCCTCCAATTTTATTTTCTTTTGGAGTATTTTGTTGAGGGGGAGTCATGTAGCAAAATGTATGATTTAATGTTCATTTAATTGAATCATATGTTTTGTGAAACTTGTTTGATCTTTTATCCAAATCATACTCATTTTGAGCATTTGCATGATTAAAACACAATATGACAGCTAAACTGAGCCTATAAATATCAAAGATCTGGAGCATAGCAGCAAAATAGTTCACAAAGAAAATCGAAAATTATTGTTTGCATTATGGAACCCGTTACAACGGGTTGGGAACAACACATTATAACGGCTGAAAACCCGTTATAACGGGTTAGTTCTTCGAAAAACTAGCCGTTGGAGGTTTAAATGTTTGTTGTATTACAGAAAGGAAAGAGAGATCCGTTACAATGGCTGGGAACTCGTTGTAATGGATGGGCAATCAGTTATAATGGGTTGCTATAACTGAAGGGTTCTGAGTGTTATTTAAACCTTTCTTCTTCTCCAAACTTTATTACTTCAATCCTAGAAGCAAAAATTCTCCTTTCCAATAGCTATCCATAGAACTCCCACTCCAACAAACCTTAATCCAACCAATTTATTCTTTCTCTCTCAAGTCAAATGATTTTCTCAATGATTATTGCCTTAAAGAACACCTATTGCTTAGTGGAACCGGTTTCAGAAGGAAGTTTTGGCTTCGGGAGTCTCGTGGATGTAGGCCTAGTTTGTTTGTAGACCGAACTACGTTAAATCGCGTATTCTTGTGTTATCTTGACTGCTGTTGCTCTTTACTCTCTCTCTCTTTAATATTCTTGCACTTTGTTATTTTTGAACCAGGTCAGATCAATAATTAGGTTTGAGAGTTGAATGTAGGTTAGGTCTAGCTTCAGATCTTCAGTGTGGTGGCAGGTGTCCTTAGCTCATGTATTTCATCTACTAGTATAGGAGGGGTACCTGAATAGTGTTGCAAAGTGTTTCCTTCCGTTCAATTTTTTCTTCATCATTGGCATCAATGGACTCGATTTGTTTACCTCAATCAATTCCTAAAGAGTTCCGATCTGTGCATTCATCCTTGCCAGAGATTCATTCAAGCTGGCCTGATTAGCCCTTATTTGTACTGTTAGTGAGTGCTTAAATCTGCTCAACCATGGTAGACGCCATCCATGGCTACCTACCTTTTTGGCTCAATTATTCTTAGTGCTTGCTTGTTGAAATTTTAGCTAGGTGATTAAGGTCTAAAAGCTTGAATTGTAATTGTTGTTAAAAGCGTTTCTGCCCTAGCACTTGACCTTAGTCTTTCCCCAACTCCCAATTCTAACAATTGATATTAGAGCACACAAGTTTATACCTAGCTAATTTGACAAACATGAGTCTTGACATGAAATGGTTGAACCCACTAAACTCTTGCGATATGGAAATTTTGAGCTTTGGAAAATGACAATGCAAGAATACCTTAGTGAAAATGATCTTTTGTACACACTTGATAAAGAAATCTTCTATGCCGCCAAGGATTCACCCTCTAGAATCTTAGACAATAGTTATGCTTCTTATTTCATATTGAATTTTGTGAATGAGTTCGTAGGTGAAATACTTGTCGATTCTAACCTTGTATATGTAATGTGGTATATCATTGATAATGCATTTAGAGAAGATACTAGTTCTAACAAGTGTGATTTAAGTGTACTAGACCACAAGGTTGAAGCTACAAATATCTTAAAAAAGGAAGACGACATCTCGGTGTAAGAGTAAATCATCGAAGGCAAAGCAAAAGAAGGATTGAATGATGAAGTTGCTCAAATTTTCACAAGAGTTAATGAGGAATACCTTGAAGAAAGAGGAATCATGATCACATCTTCAATTCTTCATCCAAATCACAATGAGAGGTATATCTAAACTCAAGTAGCTTAAGCGTAAGGTATATGTCCAAGAATGGAATGTTTGCTCTTAATTTTGGTGCAATTCAATTTAGGGTATGAGCCAATTACAAAATCCCTAAACTACGACAATTAATTGCAAACAATTCGAATCGATTCTCCGTGCTGTATGTTTGGATAAAATAACGATAACGGAAGCGAGAATTTATCTTTCACCCCTATGGTCTCCCTTGTATGCTTGTCCTTTCAACGGAGTCCTTGGATGGAAACGCAGAAGCTTGACGAGATGCGCTAGCGATCGTATCCATGCAAATTTCGGTGCCTATCTTTTCTCCAAGGTCACGAATGAACCGAGAAGTATTTTCTTTTAATGGAGTAAGAAATGAGGCTATGAACAACACATGTGCTCCTGTCGATAATCGAGAATTAACCATAATGCATGAATAGAGACCCAACGTTATTTATAGAGGCGTTAGTGTATCTTGAAAAGATGCAAAATTAATTATCAAATACTCATGAAATATTTGAAATTGTATTCTCTCCAATTCTTTTCCAAATTCTAATATTTACTTTTGTAAACATTTTCACGAATGTGGTATGAAAGCTAGAATATCCAATCAGAAAGATAACGGTAAATCTAGGCAGTTAAAACTTGCTTTGAAGTAGGTCTCTTGCGGTCGCAATGAATCTCTACGACCGCAATTGACTTGGTATTCCAGACTTCACAATTTGTTGCCAAGTGTCTTGCGACTGCAATGAGATCCTTTGCGGCCGTAATGATTCTACTGAAAATCAGCAGATTTGTTGCCAAATTTCTCCTACTACATTGCGACCGCAAATGGTCTTATTGCGGCCGCAGTAGACTTACGTTTGTGCTATTTTGCTTGGGCTTTGATCTAATTTGAATTGGATTTAGTCCAAATAATATTTTCGACTTTACACTAACACCAATATATAGTTTAATTAATCATAATTGGTCCATTAACAATTATAATTAATTTACTTAAATTCTATATGCATTTGTGCCCAAAATCTTAGCAAAATACGTATAATGCTATTATATACCAGTTAATTACATTATAAGGCATATTCATATATTACTCCTCGTAATATTAGGCGACAATATGCGACATGTAGTAATCATATAACACGTAGTCCAAACTTTATTTCTTGGAATTGACGTCGCAATTCCAACATGAAAAACCCTTGTTGATGACCAAGCTATCCTTAGTGAATACGAATTAAGAGTCAAATATGATAAAATAAGGATGAGTTTAGATAAGAAGGATGAATAGATCAATGTACTTTTGAAAAATTTTGTGAATTAGAATCAAAATTGAATCATCTTAAGTCCAAAAGTGAAGAAAAGATTATATCAAAACATGAATCTTCTTATGTTGAAGTTTGTACACCTACTACAATCAATCACAAGGAAAACTATCTAAGCCAAAAAGTCTTCATCATGCCTTTAGATACAATAAAAAAATTTCATACAATAATTTCTTCAAATATAGAAAAAATGCTAGCTTGGGTACTATTACAATGATTAAAAGGATTGCAATAATTAACAAGCCTAAGAAAATTAAAAAATTCTATAGCAATAAACCTACAGCCAACATCTCTAAAAGGTTTTACCCCAAAAATCTAGGATAATAGAAACCAAAAGGCATTATCACAAGGAAAATTACCTTGATCACCATGGTCACATGACCTTTGAGTGTCCTTTCAAGAGGAACAAACATAAATAATTTTATGTTTGAGTTCCTAAAACTCTCAAATTAAACTAGACCAATCTTGAGTATCTCAAAAGTAAAACACTAAAAACAAAGAGATTTTTCAAAACAATAATTGCATATATTTTTCAAAATGCTTAGGTATGCTTGACTTCATTATATAAATGGTATTCTTGGATCATAGATAGTGGTTGCTCACATCACATGACGGGCAACAAATTTGTTTTTAAGAATCTTACACCTTTTGAAGGAAGCCAAGTGATCTTTGGGAGTAATGAGCGTGAAAGCAAGATTGTCGGAATTGGGATTGGTAATAACCATGTAACCGTTGATGGTGTATATCTTGTTAATGGTTTAAATTTCAATTTATTAAGTCTGAGCAAGTTATGTGATTTCGGTTTCTATCTTAGCTTTAAAGATCAAGAGTGCTCACTTTATCATACCAAAACCAATGAGTTAGTCTATACCGATAAAAGAACCAAGAATGTTTACTACCTTCATATCAACTATTTTACCACCAGCGAACTTTGTCTAAAATGCAACCAATTCCGACTCATGGTTATGGCATCGAATGTTAGGTCATACCTCATTTAACTTTATTAAGAAACTAGTCAATCTTGAGTTAGTTCGTGGTCTATCAATCTCTAAGATGAATGTTGATAGCATATGTGATGCATGCATGAAAGGTAAACTAACCAAGACTAGTTTTAAGCCAAAAGACCGGATCTCAACTAAAGGACCATTGGAACTCATTCACATTGACTTATTTGGACCAATTAACATACCTAATTTGGCAAGGAAAATATATGTATTTGTGATTATTGATGACTTTAGTAGGTATACTTGGGTTAACTTTTTGAGATATAAAGAAGAGGTTTGTGAGTACTTTATTGAATTCTGCTCACAAGTTGAGAACCAAAGAGAGGTAAAAATAGTTACCATTCGTAGTGATCATGGTGGTGAGTTTGAAAATTTAAGGTTATATGAATTTTGCTCTAGAAATGATTACAAGCATGAGTTATCCGCACCAAGAACACCTCAACAAAATGGAGTAGTTGAATGCAAAAATAGAAACTTACATGAGTACATGACTCCAAAATTTCTTTGGGTCGAAGCGGTCAATATCGCATGTAAAATCATTAAACAGGTATATGTTAGATCATTGACCAATAAGACCCCATATGAAATTTGGAAAGGTTATAAGCTCAACATTTCTTAGTTTAGGGTATTTGGATCAAAGTATTTTGTACTTGATCAATCTTTGAGTTTGGGTAAGTTTGATTCAAGATCTTTAGAAAGAATCTTTGTAGGATACTCATCCACAAGTAGAGCTTATAGAGTATATTTACCTCATTCAAAAACTATTGTTGAGTCCATTAATGTCAAATTTGATGAAAGCATTACTAATATGGACAAAAGAAAAAGGATGCCGTAGGTACAATAGACTCACATGGAGATGGTGTTACTACACAAGAAGGTACAACAAATGAGGAATTAACACAAGGAATGATAATACTCAATGAAGAAGATGTTGAAGAAACACATGGTGAAAAAATTGAGGGAGAGTTAAATGCATTGAATGAAGAATCTTCAAGAGAGTTAGAAGACAATGAAGAAGAATGAAACATACTAAATGAGAAAATTCAAAGTGATGAGTCCCACCAAGTCAAACCGAATATCAAGCACCCGAAGTGCTTAGGAGGGTTAATTTTCATCATCTAGACAATGTTATAGGATATCCTAGAATTGGAGTCACAACTCGTTCTAGGTTAAATCATATGGTATCTCATCGTGCTTTTGTTTTACAACTTGAATCCACATATTTTAAGGAGGCTAATCAAGATTCTAATTGGATTCTGGAATTGCAAGAAGAACTTGTTCAATTTGAACGAAACAAAGTATGAACCTTGGTACCAAAACCTTCAAATCGAACTATCATTGGAACTGGCAACATTATTAGAATTAAAGCATGACTTGTTGCAAAAGATTATAGTCAACAAGAGGAAATTGATTATGATGAGACATTTGCATCTGTAGCACGGTTAGAGTCCATAAGAATGTTTCTTGCTTATGCTTCTTATATGAAATTTGTGTTATATCAAATGGATGTTAAAGTGTATTTTTGAATGATTTTATAAATGAGGAAGTTACGTTTTCCAACCTAAAGGTTTTGAACACTCTTCTTTCACCAGTCATGTCTATGAACTACACAAGGCTTTGTATGATCTAAAGCAAGCTCCTAGAGCTTGGTACTCGAGATTAAGTACATTTCTAATTGATAATGACTTTAAGAGAGGTTTAAAAGATACTACTCTTATCACAAAGAAAGATAACAATGATATTCTCTTAGTGAAAATCTACGTGGATGATATTAATTTTGAATCTATTAACCTTTCGCTTGCGGAGAATTTTTCAAAGCTTATGAGTAGAGAGTTTGAAATGTCCATGATGGGAGAGCTCAACTTTTTCCTTGGATTGCAAATTAAGCAAAATGGTGAAGAGATATTTATAAATCAATCAAAGTATGCCAAGGAGCTAATCAAGTGTTTTGGAGATGAAGATAACAAAGCAATGAAGACACCTATGACAACCAATACACGTTTTGGTGTTGATGAGTGCGGCAAACCAATGGACATTTTGTTGAAATTGAGACGTCAATTCCAATAAATTAAGTTTGGGCTACGTGTTATATGATTACTACATGTCACATATGGTCACCTAATATTACGATGAGTAATATATGGATATGCCAATAATATGATTAACTGATATATAATGGCATTATACGTATTTTGCCTTAATTTGCAAAAATGGGGAGAAATGAAAGATGTGCATCACTTGATATGCACATCTCAATTAGTTTTGCAAATTGCCAAAAGGGAGAGTTTGTTGGATTAAACTCATTTGTTGTTTGACAATTTGCAAAACACATAAAGTACTAACCTCACACATTAAGTTTTAGTGAAGATGCAGGTTAAAATATGTACAAACTAATGTCAAACATGCTCAAACATGACCTGGACAAGTCAAGACATGGTCAAAGCATCAAGGAAAGGCTTCAAGCATCAAGATGGAGCACATCGTTACCATAACGCTTGACAACTCGTTATAACGAGTCTCAAATGCATTATAACGAGTGCCCAAGGCGTCATAACGTCTCAGGAGGAGAGAGAAGGAGCAGATGCTAGATTTTTCGAGATAAGCGTTACTGTAACACTCCAGCAAGGCGTCACAACGAGTTGCCATCCGTTATAACTTCTCAGCCAAGCCTTATAATGATTTGCTAAAAATCTGGCCCACAAGTTAGCAAAAGAAGGGAAGAGAGGGAATATGCCCAAGGCGTTATAACGCCTTCTCAACTCGTTATGGGGATCCTATAATGCTATGATGTATTTTTACAGATCCAAGATTCCAAAAAGTACTCAGTCTATATAAGTGATGCAGAAACGAACCAGAAGATCAATCTAAACACTCCTACAATCTTCTCAACATTAATTGAGCACTAAAGAGAGTCTGATTCAAGTCTCCTCCAGCTACCTAACCTTGAGAGCACTTAGGATAGCTACTATTCTCTTAATGTATATTCGAGAACATAAACTTTAGCTAATTTCTTAGCCTTTGGTGCATCACATTTGTGTTGTCAAGTGGTGCATCATTGTCCTTGATTGTGTAGTCAATCGGACCTTGTTGCGGTGTATTGAGGTGTTGTCTCGTGCATCAATTTAGGAGAAGAAGATTGACTTACTTGTCTTAGAAGAAGTCAAAGATCGTCTTCGCTCCTTTATAAAAGATACTTGATTATAGTGAAACGGCCTGGAAAGAAGATTTGATTTATTCCGAGAGACCCATGGACGTAGGCCTAATTTCTTTTGATAGGCCGAACCACGTTACATAACGTGTTCACTTGTTCTCGATTGCTCTCTCTTTACTCTCTCTCTCTCTCTCTCTCTCTAGCTCTTTAATCTCTATTTTTGTGATTTGCTCAATTAGTTCTTGAAATTGCTTGCTCTATTACTTGGCTAGGTGATTAAGGTCTAAAAGATTAAATTGAATTGTAATCGCTTTCGCACGTTAATTTGACCTTAGTCTTGCACATTAGCAAAAACCGCTATTACATTCTAACATTTAGTACTTTAATTGTTTTGCAAATTGTCAACAAGAGATTAGTTTAATCCAACAGAATTAATAATTTTGAATGTGAAATCATATTTACTCAGACCTTAAGCTACTTATCAATTCTCACAATTCTAGCAATTCAAATTCACAATAAAAGATGCAACAAGGATACTCAAGAATTGCAAAAAAATATAGAGACAATGAGAGAGAGAGATAGAGCAAGAGTAAGAGTAAAGTGACACTCAATGTAACGTAATTCAACATTCTTTGCCTACATCTCGGGACCCCAAATTCCACACTGGGCTGAAATCAAACACTAAATCATAAGTGTTTTACAAAGGTTCCTCCACGAAACAAAGGATTCAATCCTGGATCAAAACAAAACTCTTGCAACTCACAACAAAGCTTGCAAGGTATCACTACAAGATGATTAACAATGACTATCCTATTACAACTCTATGCTCTAAAAGTACTCTTAATTACTTGTAAACTTAAGGGGATGCTTTCTTGATCTTCTGGGAAGAAACATGACTCTATATATAGACATAGGACTTCCATAAATCTTCAAGACACCTTAGATAAGCCCAAGTATTACAACACATTAACAAGGCGTTATGACGCCTTTAAAACATTCAAAAATGCCATTCTTCTACTCTATAACTGACTTCTGGGCTCAAGTCTACAGGAAGGCGTTATAACGCCATGGGATCCGTTACAATGCTTCTGAAGGCATTATAACTCATTTTTCATGCATTACACTAACACAAGTCTTGGATTTTCTTCACATCTTGAGCTCCAAGTATTATGACTTATGAACCCATCTTCTACAGAAGCGTTACAACTCCTTGGATTTTGTTATGGCGCCTTCTGAGGCATTATGACGCCTTTCCTGGCGTTACAATAACGCAAGGCTCGATTTTTCTTGATTTTTCATGCATCTTGCATTCTTATGCTTGTTTTGATTTGTTCTGCATGTTCTTGAATTGTTCTACATATTTTGGACATCACAAATGGTCAATTGCACCTGAAAATACAAAACTAAACTTTTGCCAATATTAGTCAAATGTTGGTTTTGCAAATTGTCAAGCAAGATTAAGCTAAATCCAACAAATACTACCACTACCAAATATGAGACAAACTAACACATTGTTAGGCCGGATCTCCCAACACATACACCAAACCAGACAGGTTAACGCAAGCTTTCTTTTGAGATAAAGATGAGAGTCAAAGGTAGTCACATTTAATTTACCTAAAAATCTTTCCGTTCGAATTTCGAACACATAATCTCTTACATAAAAATCATTGTTCTTAACCACTAAGTTAAGAATCGGTTCTCGAATTAATGCCAATTTTCTATTTTTATGAATAATGTTGCAAGATACTAGCTAATAGTACAAAATGTAGGACTAAAAAAAATCATATATGTCATTATTATTAAGTACTGAGTCGCTCACGGGTGGATCAAAGTTAGATACACACATGAGTATATCATTTGATCGTGTACTTGTGATTTAAATCATTGAATCATTAAATAACACTATCTCTTTATAATTTAATTATTTTTATATAATAAAAGAAGAGTATATAATTAAGAGGTAGATTCAGAATTTTTGTCAAAGGGGTACAAGATTTATGATTTTTTTTAGGGTTCAAAATAATGCATATTCTTAAAAAAAATCTTATTATAAACATATCTAGAAAAAAAATGAAACACGTAGTCATTTTTTGAAGAAAATATTTTCAGGGGTACAAGTACAACTGCGACTATATGTATAATGAAAAATAGAAAATTGGGGCAAAAACAAAACAATTGTATTTTGATGTGGCAATAAACAAATGATGAATTATAAAGTGACAATTTGTTAATTTTAGTGTTTTGGAGTGACACGAAACCAATTTTCCCATTAAAAAACACAAATGTGACACTTAACTCTTGTATCCTATAAACTCATCATCTGATTTGATACCAATGCAATAGGTCGTGTGCTTGTAAGTTGTAATTTATTTTGTTGTTAAAGTATATTTATTAAATTTTGTGATAACACATCAGTTATTAATATTATTACCGCGTACAAGCTTATTGTTTTTAAGAGTTCAACACATGAATATAATCTTGATTAAAATTATCAATGGACAACACAATCCATGGTACATTTATTTTAAGAATGAGGCTATGATACTTCACAAAGAATTATTCATGTGGTACTTTGTTTTCGTATCTTCAATTTCACAGTTCAAGAGATCGATCCAAACTGTTGAATTTGATCTTCGGATTAAAATCTTTTTGGAAATCAAATTTTATATATTAAAAATTTTTATTATTTTTTAGAGATGTAGAAGATCATTTATATTGGATGATTCAAATATCGTTAGATTAGCCAATTTTTTACCTCTTTAAAAAATAATAATAATAAAAATTCTAAAAAAATGTAAAATTTGATCTCCAAGGAGATTTTAATATTAGAATCACGATCAATGGTTTGAATCAATCCTTTTGAACTTTAAAATTACCGACTATTGATACAAATTTTGTTATGCACCTTTAGTTGAGTTATCGTGCACATTATTTGAGTTATTATGCATGTATTTTTTATAATAAAATAGTTATGCATGCTATTTTTTGTACTGAAATAGTTATGATATAACATGCATAATAATTCAAATAACGTGCACGATAACTCAACTAAAAATGCATAAAAAAATCGATCCTATTGAATACTCAGCCGAATTTACATCTTTTGGGCCAGATATAAAGGATATTTATATCCCCGACTTCAAAGTTCAAACCCAACCTGATTTCTCATGCCCGTTACAACCCGTTAACCCGAATCCTAACGTCGGCTATAGGGGCATAGAGCTCCATAACTACTCAACCCGTTAACCCGATATCGGGCAAGCTCCTGGCCCCAGGTCCGCATCACCCAAGCCAAATCGTCTCTCTTCCTCTCTTCTCTGGGGCTGTTCTGGGCGGTGCTTCTCCCCTTCGCACCATCGGCATCTCCATTTCAAAACCAGTAAGCATCTGTAGCGTTTCTCTGTACGGTTCTTTTTGCAAAACCTAATTTTCTTTTTTTTAATTAAATTACCCTTCTATTTTGTCGACCTTTGGGCTATAGTAAGATCAGAGCTAGTTAGTTGTTGAGTTTGTCTTACACTACATTCAAAGTATTTCTGTTCTATCGTACCGTGCCAATCAAATTGCATTTGTTGAATTGCTATTTAGATTATATACCTACGGGATGGAATCTGAATTGAATTTGAGAACAGAGATTGTGTAGCACCAGTGGTAAGTATTCTCGATAGGGAGGTCTTGGGCTATTTATTTTTTTGTACTTTGTACAAAGTGAGGGCCTATTTGTAGATGATTATTCAATGAATTTTGTAGGGTCTTCGCTTGATCACATTCATTCCCTCTTAATACACCTGGAGATCTTGCTGCGATCCACGGAATTTGGTAATATCTGTTTGATGATTGGATCTACAAATTGAATATTTTGGTAATTTTACCGAGTGATTTGTTGTCATTTGTGATAGAAATAGAAGTCGAAAGAAGTTTTGAATATATATAAATTTATTGTGTATCCTCGACCACTTATGCAACTTGTAAGTTTTATGCTTTCAGTGCACACCCATAAAAAACGTGTTATGCATTTATATTTTGTTAATTGAACAAAATGTTACAGACGTTGAGTGTTTTTTGGATTATTATTTTTGGTAATAGTTGGATTGATCTTACTTTGAGTAAGATTGTCTGTTTTATTCAGTTATCGTACTTTTGGTTTTGATAATTCGAAGTTACATTAATTAGAACACTATGAAATACTCTAATAAATAATGCACATTATTAACAGAAGAAATCGCGCACCCATATATGTTGTTGTTCTTTGAAAACATTTTCTCAACCAAATAAACTGAATATTGTATAATTTCGTGCAGTGGTTTCTTGGCCCGTTTCCATTAGGAGTTCTTCAAGCAGAACAGAAAGTAAGGTTGCTTGATTCAGGTATGGTGAAGTGAATCAGCTGAATGAATTCGAGTTTGCATTTCAAATGCATGTATAGTAATGTGACTTTATTTCATTTTTCAAGATATAGTGGATGTTGCATGGCTTTGAGAAAGCACAAATCTGAGGATATCTCATCTGTTGACATGGGTTCTCTGAACTTCAAGATACCGAATCGGGATGTGGGTCGAGAATCGAACCCGAATTTAGGACCCAATGTGGATATTGACATGCGGGAAGTTTACTTCCTGATCATGCATTTCCTATCTTCTGGTCCATGTAGACAGTCTTTCACGCAGCTGTGGAATGAGTTAAAGGAGTACCATCTGCTACCTAGGCGGTACCATGCATGGTTTTCTAGAAATGGCGAACCAAGTGGTATTGAAGATGATGATGGCATTTCTCTTCCTTTGTGTTATACAAACTTAGCTGAGAGGTATGAAGATTGTATACTTTGTCTATGGTAACTTCCGTTATGCCTCAGCCCTAGGATGTCATCATCATACTCATGTAAATGATATCATTCCACTAGAAAATTCCAGAATTACAGCACATACCCTTAATAGCATGAAAAATATGTGCTTTAATCTTGTCTTCTTCCATGCCTTTGGAGAAGATTCCTATCAGTTACGCTTATTTTCATCTCTAAAGAAAAAAAAAAGATTAAAACAGTTGATTTTGGCACTCTTAAATAAGATAGAAGGATGTTAATATGAATTTTGCATGTTTAGTGGGGACACATGAGATACTTCTGATTGGGGGGGGGGGGGGGGGTTCTGTGGTATATTATATATTTCTCTTTTCGCAATTTACATCTTGTTGGGGGTTGGGGACATACTGATTTCTTTGTTTCTTCAGATGTCAATTTTATGCCAAAAAAAGTTTACTTCTGAAATTTGTTATGACCCTGTTTAAGTATTTTTGTTTAGGTACCCTCAGATAGGAAGAGATCACTTGATAATGCTTTTAAAACAGTTGATTCAGAGTTCCTCTGCCCCATTAAATGGCCTGGGTGGTGGTCCCCCTTGTAATGCCGCTGATGTACCTACACTTCTCGGATCCGGCTCCTTTTCTCTTCTTGCTTGTATGTGTCGCAGTTGTTCCTTTTAAACATTTCTAAGCTCTATGGTGTCTAGTCAGGAATTGCAAAAAACAGCTCCCTAGTAAGAAAAGTAGAGAATAACTCCCTCATTCTTGTGTTCGCAAAAGTGCCTCTCTTTTTAGGAACATCTTTTTTTTTAAACAAAAACTGCTGTCATTTATAAAGGGGCTTATGCTGGTCATGTGGTTAATCAGAGTATTGGAGTGAACAAGGAATGATGATATAAAATAATTTAGCAGGTACTTTGATTTTATTTTCTCAGCAAGCTATAGTCTAAAAAAATGTTCTGAGCAAAATTACAAGTCCATTAGGAGTTGAAAGGGCAGGTCTTCTCTGGACTTATTTTGTTAGTCTCCTTTGCAAATCTGTTCTCATCATTTTGATCTAAAATTCTGATAGAACAAGCTGTATTTTTCTCTCAGCTGATAGGTATAAGGAGGAAAAAGAGGCCACCAAACTCCCTGGTTACCTTCGCTGGCCTCACATGCATGCAGACCAGATCCGTGGACTAAGTCTACGGGAGATCGGAGGTGGATTTGGAAAACACCATCGGGCCACATCTGTTCGTGCTGCATGTTATGCCATTGCCAAGCCATCAACCCTAGTACAGAAAATGCAAATCATAAAGAAATTGCGGGGCCACCAGAATGCTGTATATTGTGGTGTGTTTATTTATCTTGTCCTGGAGTATTTTCTGTATATCCCTATAAAGTGCTGTATATTATGGTGTGTTATTGTGTATCTTGACATTTTGAAGGCCAGGAATATGTGTATTATGCCATTTTTCAGATCTCCTTTCTGTCATGTATGTTCTTGCTCAACTGAAAAATGGCTACATTTTACAGCCTCCTTTGATCGGTCGGGCCGGTATGTGATCACGGGTTCTGATGACCGTCTAGTCAAGATCTGGTCCATGGAGACTGCTCTTTGCCTTGCCAGTTGTCGCGGTCATGAAGTGAGTAGCACCGGTAGTTATTATTATCTATTCTGACTTGTGCGTATGAAACTTATTCCTTGATATATGTTTTCTCTTCAAGGGTGACATTACTGACCTAGCAGTGAGCTCAAATAATGCTTTAGTGGCCTCTTCTTCTAATGACTTCATCATCAGAGTTGTAGGTTTTTTGTTATGCTGATTACATATCATTTAAATGAGAGCGTATTTAATTTTTAGTGTCTATCTCTCATTCCACATATTATCAATGCAGTGGCGTTTACCTGATGGACTGCCCATTTCAGTACTTAAAGGACATACTTCAGCTGTGACTGCCATTGCATTTAGCCCAAGGCTTAGTGCTGTGTACCAGCTTTTGTCGTGAGTTCCTGCCTTTGGTACAACAAAACAGTGTACAATTGGATTTTCTGGATTTATTCTCTTTCTTGTTCCTTGCTAACACTAATCTTATGCTGGGAGTAAAGGAAATTTGCAACTCCCAAACAAACTTTCTGCGTAGAATAAATGTTTCGTTTGCTGCAATGTACTTCTGGAATAGAGATTCATTGTTTCTTGTTTACCAACTGTATGATAATTTTTTACCCAAATAGGAGCTCAGATGATGGGACATGCCGCATATGGGACGCTAGGTTTTCCCAACAGAGCATGCGTGTTTATATTCCCAAACCACCAGAGAATCCAACGGGTTAGTAAAATCATACCGCCTTTACCCTTCCCAATTCTCGTCTAGAATTGCATATAGTTGTGTGGGGAAGAGGGTAAGACCTTGATTTCGCCCTATTATGCAGATTTAATTTGTTTTCTTCTTTTCTGTTTGGAATTTAAGGCTGTATTGGATCTGTCATATCCCATCCTAAACCCATGCAGTGATCAGATACATAACTGATTTTTATGTATACGTGGGTTATTAATGAGTTGTTTCGAATGTAAAGTAGGGTGGAAAGAGGGTTTTGCTAGCCTATGGCCAAATAATTGCCAAAGGCCCTAAAAGAGTCAAACTTTTGGTATCCTACTAGTTCTTTCTGTTATGTGACGAACTGGATGGTGTGGCTGTCCATGATTACATCTCCTTCTATCCACGTTTAAACATTATCATTGTAATTAGAGTTTATACCATCTTGCTTATATCTGTACCTAATACTACATATTGAGATCACTAAATAACTGCAAGAAAAATCAATTACAGTGAAGATTGGTGAGCCTTCTACCAGCAGTGTCATGCCTCCTGTACAGCAAACACACCAGATCCTGTGCTGTGCTTTCAACGCTAATGGCACCGTTTTCGTAACGGGCAGCTCGGACACATATGCTAGGGTATCTAAATTTATGTAGTTCATTGCAATTGTTTTGTTAGCATGCTATAGAAGGATCATGCACTAGTAATATTACAAACACATTCTGCTTATTGCAGGTGTGGAATGCTTTTAGAGTTACTGCTGAAGAATCCAGTGAACCCACTCATGAAATGGACCTGCTGTCTGGCCATGAAAATGATGTCAACTATGTGCAATTCAGGTTTTTCTTTTGCTGAAGAATCCTGGTTTTTTTCTTCCTTATTTTTGCGTGATCAACTCCTTGTAAATGATGCTTTTGTGCTGTCAGTGGTTGTGCCGTTCCATCTAGATCTCTATCAGGCGACATTGCTAAGGAAGATAATCTCCCCAAATTCAAAAATTCATGGTTAGTTTATTCTGAAAAATATTCTCTGTAAATTTTGTTGTGAATAAATGTGGCTTCAGTAAATCAATTTAATTGAATATCACAGGTGAATGCTGAAGTTTGAAATTTCTTAAATCTCAGGTTCACTCACGACAACATTGTCACTTGCTCTCGTGATGGCAGTGCAATCATTTGGGTCCCACGATCCCGTCGTTCTCATGTGCTCCTCTCTTTCTGAGTAAAATACAAAGTTCAGTTTTTGAAATCATGTGGAGGATCTTCCCAAGTATTCCTTTTTTTTAATGTCCTTTTTCAGGGAAAAGTAGGGCGCTGGACGCGAGCATATCATCTGAAAGTACCACCTCCTCCAATGGCTCCACAACCAACAAGAGGGGGCCCACGTCAGAGATTTCAGCCCACTCCTCGTGGCGTCAATATGATTGTCTGGAGCTTAGATAACCGTTTTGTACTTGCTGCCATCATGGGTAGATTTTCACTGATTTAGTTATGATATTGCATGTTCATTTATATTTTATTCTGTAGTCGATTTATCACATATTGGTATTGTTTGAAATTTTCTTTGATTTTGCTCTTTTTTATTTGAAAAGTCGTTTTTTATTAAGTTCCTTTTGTTATTAATTTGCCATTGTTTCTTTTTGTAGATTGTAGAATATGTGTCTGGAATGCCTCTGATGGAAGTTTGGTGCATTCATTGATTGGTCATAAAGCATCAGTGAGTCTCCGTTGTTATCCAAAGTGGATTATCCATTTGTATTTAAAGTTAAATAGCTGGAATGTGCCTCTTCATTGTTAAAGGTTTAACCTTAGCATCTGTTAGTAGAGAAATTGTTTAACCAGGCATGTACAAGATACAAATATTTTGGCAGAACTTAATTGTCATTAACTCGAGTTCTTTTTTTGGTTTTCAGACATTTGTTTTGGATGTACATCCTTTCAACCCTCGCATAGCTATGAGTGCTGGTTATGATGGCAAGACCATTATTTGGGATGTGAGTTCAATTCTTTTTAATATGTATCTCTGCCTATTCAGAAGTATTATAAGATCTTAATAACTAAATCCAAATAGATTTGGGAGGGAAAACCAGTGCAAATTTATGAAACTGGACAGTTCAAGCTAGTTGATGGGAAGTTCTCTCCGTAAGTTGATTTTAAGATATTCAACATTCAATTATCTTATTGTGAGATTTTAAGTGTTCATCTAACATGTATGCTAAAAGTGTACTTCGATGCATTTATGTTGTGAAGGGACGGAACTTCAATTATTCTGTCGGATGAAGTTGGCCAAATATATATCATAGCCACAGGGCAGGGAGAGTCTCAAAAGGATGCCAAATATGATCAGGTATATCAAATTATACCTTATGACCCTACTAGATGCAGTTACGTTATTTTTTGTTCCTGTATGATTGCAGTTCTTCCTCGGTGATTACCGGCCCCTTTCCCGCGATGCTAATGGAAATGTGCTTGATCAGGTTTAAATGAACTTATATTTTCTCATAGTAGTTTTATAATCCCTTTATCGTTAAGGCCTGTATTTGTTAAGAGGTCATTCCATCAATTTCCATGATATGAACTCTTTTTCCTCTCAAAAGTTAAAATTGTGACATTTGATTTGCAGGAGACCCAGCTCCAACCTTACCGAAGAAATATGCAGGACCTCTTGTGTGATTCAAGTTAAGTCCGAACTTCACCCACCTAAAATTTAATTTGTTGCAAGTGGGACTTGGCTACAAGCTACTGTTGCATATTTTGTTTATTTTGTTGTTGAACTTTTGGTAAGACGAAAGGTTTCTTATCACTTAACATATATTGCAGCCATGATACCTTACTCTGAGCCATATCAGAGCATGTACCAGAGGCGCCGGCTAGGAACACTTGGCATCGAGTGGCGGCCCCCAACAGTCAACTTTGCGGTGGGACCCACCTACAATGCTACTACTGGGGAGTTCCAGATGCTTCCAGTGATCGACTTAGAGAGGTGGGCTGAGCCATTACCCGAAATTGCTGATGTCATTGATTGGGAGCAACAGGAGGTCGAGGGACAAACTGATGAGGACTTGAGCGACTCTGAGTATAATCTGACAGATGAATATGAGAGTGAGGGGGAGGAGCAGGAGATCCTCAGCATCGATTCATCTGATGAATCAGAGTTTGGTGATGACCATGATGCAGGTCCCGCGAATTCTAGTGCTGATAACGCAGGATTGAGGAGGTCTAGGAGGAAGAACCATAACTATGAGGTAAGCATTGGTTAATGCAACTCGATCTTTGCGTGTATGTTTGTCTGTTGGGGCGGGGTTGGTGGTGTCAGGAACCATATCCTCTGGTGCATCTTTTTTGCACCAGAGGGGTGCACTCTTCATATGGATCGTCCGATCTAATTTCAACGCTCCTGATTTAGTATTACAAAACCCCCTTGAATCATATCAGTGGGCGTCGAGCGTTGATCTTCAATCTGACGGTCCAGATGAAAAGTGCACCAGAGGATATTTTTCCCGGGGGTGTCATCCCTTGAATCCCTCTATACATCTGCAGTATAGCCCAATGGTTCGGATACTTTGGGCAGATATCTGGATATGACTCGGGGTGAGTTAGGCATGAGTTTTAGACGACGACGACTACGACGACGACGGCAACAACAACAACAAAGCCTTTTGTCCCAAACAAGTTGGGGTAGGCTAGAAATGAAGCCCATATTGGACTTCATTTCCATAAGATTGGCTGAATTTTTACGTTGGCTCGCCAAGCCTATCACAACCCTCCTTTCCGGGCTTGGGATCGGTTATGTAAAACATAGGTGGAGTTAGGCATGAGTTTTAGAAATGGGAATTTTTGTGTTGTCTGCCAATAACTTAGGAGAATCAAGGGAACTGGGTTTACTTTAATTTTATTTGATGGCTATCCTTGTCATTTTATCAGCCACATTCTTAAATTGAAAAGACACCAAACATTCACAAGTATCTAACAGGTCAGGGCTATATTTTCTGTTTCTTAATGGGAATATCTTATATCATGATTGTTTTTCCCTTGGAGTGTAGGCTGAGCTTGTTACTTCATCTGGGAGGCGGGTAAAAAGAAGAAACTTGGAGGAGACTGAGGAACCAATGGCAGTAGGCCTATCAAGGGCCTACAAGGCACGAAAGTCAAAGTTCCCTGGTAGTGCTTGGCCGAGGAAGAAATCCCTTGAATCCAGGGAGTTACGGCCGCAGAGACTTGCTGCACGAAATGCTCTCAGTCTTTTCTCTAAGATTACTGGAGCCTCCAGTGATGAAGAAGAGGACGGAGAAGAAGGTTCTGAAAGCAGTTATTCTGAAAGTGATTCCATGATTTCTGAATTGAGGGGCAAAGAATGTCAAAGCAGTTCTATGCTCAATTGTGAGCTGAATAAACATCTACATCCACAGGAAAGAGAGGGCTACACTCAGAATGGTGGGATGACCTCTCAGACTGGGAGGAGATTGATTTTGAAGCTTCCTCATCGCAATTCAAATGTGGTTAATTCCTTGGAAACAGTGAAGGCAGAGTCAAGACATGGGGGGGCATCTGCTTCAGCTGCTGTTACTGAAAGTAGACAAGAAGCACAACTAGAACCCAAAGAGGAATCCAAAACTGAACTGGTACCTGAATTAGAATCCAAACTCGAGCTTGAACTAAATAATGATGAGGTTGCTATGACAGAGACAGAATCCCAGAATGGATGTTTGTTCTTTAGTAGGGAAAAAGAGGAAGCTGAAATGTCTATTGTGGCCCATAACAGTAAGATACGATGGGGAAAGGTTAATCAAAGGTCCTCTAAAAGACCAAAAGTGACCGATGATAGTGGGCCCCCTGATGATAATAATCAACCATCAGATGCAATGGCTAGTACATTTGTCGAGGAATCTAGAGGGGTTGATGGAAATATGGAATCAAAAGCTGTACTACCTGCAGAAGGGAATATTGGTACAAAGCAGCTAGCAGGGTCCAGTTCTCAGCCAATTATTTATAAGAGACTAAAAATTAAGGCTCGTGGTTTAGGGAATGCAATGTCAAGAATTGAAAATGAAGTTGCCAATGCTCAACAGGCTACATCAGATATCAGGTGGGACAATAGGTTATCTGAACAAACAGGTGGGGATGCAGATTCCAAGGCACCTGTGGTCTACACCAGGTCGAGACCATCCAAGAAGAGGAAGCCTGATGATAACGAGTATGGTATAGGGGAGAGCACCTCAAACACGAACCAGAGTAGAGATGATGAAGATTATGATGGTGGTGCAGATGAAGGATCCCATCATAGGACCCGGTTAAGAAAGCGTAGCTCAAGATCTAGGCATAATAGTACTTTCTATGAAGCATCAACTAGTGGAAGGAGGTCACACTTGGAGCGTAAAGTCCGAATGGGACCCAATGACTGGATGTCTCCTTCAAAATCAGGCATCAATTTGAGGCCACCTAGAAAGCTGTCATGGTTGATGTTGTTGGAGCATGAGGAGAGCTATCGGTATATTCCTCAACAAGGCGATGAGGTTGTGTATTTGAGACAGGTACCAGAATTTTTATTAAGCACAGGTATTGAATCGTTGAATTGTTTCCTGGGATAGAAAAAATATGGTACCATTTGGACAGTATTTCCTTTTCCTCAGCAATGAAGAAAAAAAAAAGAACAACAAAAAGGAAATACTGTCCAAATGATTTGGTGTTTTTTCCTAAATGGTGGTGTTTGGACCAATCAGTGCAATACTATAATCTGAGATTAATGCAAACCAGGTTCATTTCTCTATAGTAATTTTAGAGAACTTCAGGTTGATGCCAATGCATCTAAAATGATTAGGATTATTTAGAGCTGAAAGTTTCAAGTTTCAGTTTACAAGTTACCTTTGCACTGTTATACTAGATGTAGAGCAGTCAGTAGCACATTCTTGAAGAACCACTAACAATAATTCTGTACTGAAAAGGAGATAAACTGAGAAGCAATAATTTTCCTTCAGGGTCATGAAAACTATAGTGCGAACTTCCAGAGGTCAAATGAGAGAATACCTTCAGACGTAGTGCCGGACCTTAAAGCAGTTGAATTCTGCGAAGTACACTCCCTCCACTACTCGACATTTAGTGGGTCGGGCGAAGGGTGCTGTAAACTAATGCTCGAGTTCACTGGCCCAGATTCTGCTGCCTTCCGCAAGCAATTCAAGATAACCCTGCCTGAGCTGGTCGATTGTCCTGACTTCCTAGTAGAGCGGACACGATACGAGGCATCAATAGATAGGAACTGGACAAACCGAGATAAGTGCCTGGTGTGGTGGCGAAATCAGAATGGAGAAGGCGGGAGCTGGTGGGAGGGGAGGATAATGGCTGTCAAACCCAAATCACTCGACTTTCCTGATAGTCCCTGGGAGAGGTACTTATTTAGCATTCACCTATGCTTGTGAAGGATCAGGTTGAGTGTATCTGACAGTTTTGGCATAACATAATCTAAATTTTCATAAAAAGCTTAAAGAGTAATAAAAAAGCAAAGGAACCAATAAATTTTACACTTATATGCATAGGCAGCAATCTTAAACTTAGGCATACAAGCACTTATAACATAAAAGTAAAAGGGCAGCCCGGTGCACGTAGCTCCCGCTGGCGCAGGGTCCGGGGAAGGGTCGGACCACTTAAAAAGTATTTGTCAAATATTAGGTACATGATACAATACAAGAATGATGCATCAGGGCAGCTTCCACATAGTCCTTGGGAGCTTCAAGACGTCGATGAGCAGTGGTCCCACCCCCACATTGACAACAGGACTCGTGACAGCCTATTGTTGGCCATTTCCAAGTTAGAGCAAACCTCTATGAGAAAGGTAAAAGTTCAATATAGACGGGGATGTCAATTCTTTACCTGACCCGACAGGTCAAACCATCTGACTGAGAATAACGCTCGCATAAATGGTCGTTACTGTCCAATATTTATGACCCAACACGTGTGGGACCCTGTCGTGGTTGACGGTTTAATTTTTGTTCTTATTTATATATATATATATATTTAAGGAATTCTCGGAATCATTTAAATCCGTTTTTTACTGGCTAAACGGTTTCTGTGCAAAGAACATTGCTCATACTTAGAATATTTTCAAATTTAATTTGGCCGGGTTGATTCAACCCTTGGTTCGTCTTTGTGGGTCAGGTCTGACCATTTAAGAAAAATAATAAAATATTGTTGACAACTCGGCATGACTCATTGACACTCCCAAAATATCATTTGCTTAATTCTGTTATCTTGCTGTTGTTGTGTTTATTTACTTTTGTTTGCTGTTTCAGGATTCCTATGGCATTCATAAAATTAAGATGGTGGTTCAGAAGCCTGATTTTATAAATAGGTAATAGTTTTTTATATATACTTTTAAATTAAATACAATTTTGTGTATTTTCGTATTTTGTGTTATTATTTTTCTTGTGGTGAAGAATTGGGGTGGGGTTGGTGTTACCTGTGGGCGCATAATTCACAGTTTGCTGCTTGCTTTGCAGTGGCAATTGTAGTGCCCGCTTGTGTAGGTTGCTGGACCTTTTTGCATTACCATGCATGCTCAGTGGTCTGCTAATCACATGGGTCATTTTGTGTACAAAAACTTATGTTGCTTCATTTTTTTCGGCCCGGCAGGTTCCCTGTACAGATTTCTGTTGAGGTAATAAAGAGGCGATTGGAGAACAATTACTATCGGACAGTGGAAGCAGTGAAGAATGATGCATCAGCTATGGTTTTTTTTGCCGAATCATACTTTGGAAGTAGTGACGAGATGGCCAATAAGATGCATCGACTCAGTGATTGGATTGAGGACACCTTTTCCTCCTTGTAGTTTTAGTTTTTGTTGGGTACTTCCATTTTTTTTTTCAGCGCTATTGGTCTGGTGCAGCATTCTGGCCATTCGGCTCAGACCGCTTTGATGTTCAATTCTTAATTGTTTGGTAGCTTAGCAAATTTATCCAGTTTCTTAGATTAAGAATATGTTTTCTTTCTGAGAGTTTCGCTCTTTGCGTAATGGGGAAATAGTAAAGCTATAGTGGGCTATTGCTTGTCAAAATTTATCATGTATAGCTCTCCCTTGCTGTTCTTATTGTTAATAAAGAAATATAAAAATAAAAAGAATTTAAGGGGAAAAAAGAGAAAAGACTCCTATTGTTTTTCTTTCATGCTTTCAAGTAATGTTGGAGTACTTCGCACAATTACTTTTTTTGCACGATCTAACTTTGAATGATCTTGCACATGGACTTGTAGCTCAAAAGTGAGTGGTAGTGGCAGGTAGGGGTAGCCAACTAGAACGACTTAGTGAAGATCATGTACTAATCTGAAATTTTCGTTTGTGGAATATTTAGTAATTGATGCTGGGTTTCAGAAACCTTCTCCACAAGATGCATATTCTCAATGTGTACTTGGAGACCTTTGATGATCATGTACCCAGAGGCCGAACACCCTTGGGGCTCACCTGGTCAAGACATTTGATTGACTGAAAAAAATATCTGTAGATTTCTTTGATTCTGAGCCCTCGACATTGGCAGTAGGCTAGCAAAATATAGAGAGGCATCCTCTCAAAAAAAATTTGGTTCCGCTCCTGCATGTACCTGAATAGCATTATTTTTGTAAACAACAATTGTATTTTGGGATTGCATTTCGTTCAAGAAAATGTTCCTGACCTCTGTACTGCTTGTTCTACGTGAATTTTGACAAGCGTGTGCAACTGAGAGAGGAAATGGGTAAAGAGAAGTTCTCAGGGTTAGAGCTTCATAGAGACAGAGGGTGCACCCCCATCCCCTCCGGGATATAAAAAGAGAGAGGTAAATTTTGTTGAGAATATGATGAATTAGTCACATCTCAAAAATAACAAATAGGTGGGAGTGACTCATCCCCGCCACATATATACAAAGACATGCACACGAAAGACTTTAAAATAAGTACATTAAATAATAATGACGAACAAATCAGTGATACAACACATAACAAAATGTATATCTCATTTAGATCACAAACGTTCATATGTACTACATCAAAAGTGTATCATAGTAGCGAAAGCGAAAATAAAAGAACTAAACAAAAGAGAATGGTCCCGTTGTTACATCAGCGACCATCCTATACGCCCTCGTCAAAAGCTTCATGCTCCTCACCTTGACTCCACAACCACCGTGAAAACGTAAGTAATTATAAAATTACTCGGTGCCAACTTAGGTCCGGCCTTTGACCTTATATATTTCTCTAAGATTGAACCAAAGCCAACATACGATAGATACATTACTACATTTAAATCTAACCAATAATTTAAGTTTTAAAAGAAAGAATGTTTTAGTGAATAGATTTAGTTTAAATCAAAGTGATAAGTTAAAGTCATTAAAACTCAAATAGAAAATCTGAGGAATACTAAGAAACATAAATAGTATGAAATCAATCAAGCACTCGAAAATAATCTCCATTTTGCAGGACAACACGATTTACCCCTTAGGCGTGGGCATACAACAAGCCTTGTAACCTAAAACAAATCTAACCTCCCGAGGCGATATCGTCCTAGGAGAGTTCAAAGACTCGATTAAACGCGAATCATGCGCCTACCTCACAAAAGAATCGAAGATAAATAAAAATAACTAGTTTGTTGCCATATAGAAATAAGGGACCGACTACTCGTGCAATAAGAATAATAAAGAAGGAGATTCATTGTACTAACTAGGGGCCAAAGGGGAGCTCCAGCCTTTTCATGTACCCAAAGTGGCCACCAAAGAAGAAAGACTCTTTGGACGTATTCGAGATCTCGCAATAAGCCGGGTAAATAAAAATGATGATGATAATAATAATAATAATAATAATAATAATAATAATAATAATAATAATAAATGACAAAATAGCTCCTGTAGATCAAATATCACGCCCATACTTTAAGACTGAGAAACCAAAATCTTAATACTCACTTGAGGAGAATATGTATACTAAGATAATAATAGTAAGGGGATTGAAAAAGAAAATCTCTACTAACGCTCCAAGTCATCAAGTGATGCACTCAATGAATGAGCGCAACCATAAATCTAGGAAGACATCCAGAAGGAAGTATCCTATGAGCTATGTCAGACACCGTAACATGTAAACCCGTTGGATGCCCTCAAGCTACTTCTAGCTGACTCTCACTCCGTTCGTTCTCTCAGCACTCACTATTGTCGCTAAAATATACTACTTATATTCTAAAGTAAATATTAATCTATAATAATAATATATTACAACCTGTATACCATGCCTCACATTCAAAGAAGAATGAATATGACATGAATGCATGTTGGTCCAAAAATTGGTGCAATTTACCGTTATGCTTATGACAAGTCAAGTCCTATGATCCTTTATCAAGTTCTATTAACATCTGGTACCTCAGTTTAGTTAAAAGTAAAACAAAGGTAAGTCAGGTTCGATCCTATACAGAGAAAAATATATAGAATCCAGGCCACACCTGGGAGTGTTGGAGATGATCACATAGTCGACTCTACTTAGGAAGAAGCTCCGCAGTGACAGTGCCTGCGTCAGCGTCCACAAGGTCAGGAATAACTCCATCCTTCGCGAGTGGATATGAATCAACTAAATCTCCTAATTAATAGTTAAGGTTTGATTTGATGAGTCGGTCAAAAAAATAATTTGGAGTTTGGCGTGAATCAGAAATGGTGTTCAGGCGTTCTTGTCACTTTTATTAATTGTGTATTTGTTTATCTTTGTTGGAAAGTTAATTTTTATGTTTTACAATTAAGTCCAAGTTTGTTACGGGTCATTATCGTATGTCATAAACGTGGGGTCGATGAATGTGAAAGAAAGTAAAATAAAACAGCACGAAAAACAACATGTTACAAATCCAATCACTTTTTAGTTGTGCACTTTTAATTATGAAACTAGCAAAAGAAGAAATAATATTCTAGGGTCCTAACTAGTAGAGGTATAACTTGTAAGTATACATATTGTTATGTTCTTATATAATGTGAGATAGAGAAATTGATCAATATATATACAATTATGTATGTATATATATATATATATATATATATATATAGGCTATGGTGTTCCGCAAAGCACCAAACACATTGTACTTCACATTCATATCTACGATTTCAAAGTCCAAACGATCGATCCAAATCGTTAAACTTGTTCTTCATATTAAATTCTTCTTGGAAACCGATTTTTAGATTTTTTTTGAATTTTTTTACAATTTTTTAAAGGGGTGAAAAATTGGTTAATCTAACAATCTCTGGCTCATCCGATATGAACGATTTTCGACCTCTCTAAAAAATAATAAAGAAATTCAAAAAAATATAAAATTCAATCTTCAAGAAGATTTTAATATGAAGATCAATTTCAATGGTTTGAATCGGTCGTTTGGACTTCAAAATCAAAGATATGGAGGCAAAGCACCGAGGCTATGGTGTTCCGCAATATTTCAGACTTTACACTAACATCAATATAAAGTATAATTAATCATAATTCGTCTATTAACAATTATAATTAATTTACTTAAGTTCTATATGCATTCGTGCCCAAAATCTTAGCAAAACACGTATAATCCACTGTATATCAGTTAATAACTTTATTTGGCATATCCATTTATTACTCCTCATAATATTAGGTGACAGTATGTGACACGTGGTAAACATATAACACATAGTCTAAACTTTATTTATTGGAATTGACGTCTCAATTCCAATAATCTTCCACATGGACAAGTGTGATCCTTTTGATTACATGTGTCTGTGAATCTGTAGATTACTTTAACTTTTCTGTCTTTTTTTCGTATTTCTTAAACAATATGGTCCGCCAGTCATACCAGCACATGACTTAGACAACAGTCACCACAGTTCCTTCTTGGCGTTATCGATGAAAACCACAGTACCAAATACTTTCTAGATGACATGAATTAGATTTTGGTCATATAGTTCAGAAATTACACGAGAATGTGATTATACGTGCCTATTTTTGATTGGGTCATCGCTACTTTAGTGAGGTCAAAATTTTAAAGAAGGAGGTGTGGCTTGCATATAAATCACAATTTGTTGCAAGTCATATAGAACATATGTTTCCTCAAAATCAGGCTCCCACATTTTTCACAAACCTTGCGAATACGAAGTCTGTACCGTCATATGTTCTATCTTTCATCCTTTCTTTTGGGTTACTAGATAACTTATATAATTATTGAGATATGTAAGTTGCATATATTACGACTTGTTGCACATTACACAGAATATACATTTCTGTAAAATCAGGCTCCCACATTTTCCACAAGACTTTGTGAATACGAAATCTGTACTTGTTGTATGTTATGTCTTTATTCTCTCCTTTTTAGGAAACTAATATTTCAACCTTTTCTAGTATTATGCATAGCTGCTTTATTGTCACATTATAAATTGAATGATCTCAAAATTGAGTTCATTAGAGTGACATCTTTATGCATCTGAAATCAAATTTTGGTATGACCTCAAAACTTTTCCAAATTCTGATACTTGAGTATTATTCTTTCATTTGCTATTAGTCTTTTTAAGATTTCGTAAAAGATCTTATAAATACTAAGTATTTTTCTTTAGTATGTCGTTATACAACACAATAACCTTATGGTCATCTATCAACATATTTAATGCTTATAAAGCATATACAAAATACTTAGATTTTATTGCTTTTGATTTCGATCAGGGGTATTGATCCTTATTCTTTAAGACACGTTTTACTTCCTTAGAACTCGAATAGTTCGATTTATCAATATTTGATTAGATCACAATTTGATATACTTTTATTGAGACCCTTTAATTGCATAGATATTACTTTCTTTGTGCAACCTATAATCTTATGAAAAATTCTTAAGTTGCATCATTAATATCTATTCAAAACTTTTAAACATAGTGTCATTAATCCTTTTAAAGAATCTTTAAAGAAAAATTCTTTATAACTTATATATGAAGCCTTTTAACGACAAATTTAACATTATATTTCCGAACATTACCATTTTAATTTCGTATTATTCCAAATTTTTATTTGTACTAAAAATGGATTTAATATTTTAGGGTAATGAAGAAAATGTTTAATATTGTTAGTAGAAGTTTCATTTTCTGTATATAAGATAACTTATTCACTTTCTAGAGTATATAACTATATTGTCACGTTTTATAGAAAACTTAATAAACATGGCTTTATAGTTGTAATTCTGTTTACTTTAGTAAATTTTGGCACTTGTATATTATTTCTTTGAGTATTTCTCAACAGGAAAATTTTCATTAAATAACACAAAACACATCTTATTCCAAAATTCCTACCGGCACACAACCAATATTATTACAAGAAGCAATACGACTATTGGGTCAATTTTGGGGTCATATGTGTTATTTAATGTATGTTGATTATTTAACCGAATCATCATCTAACAACACAAAAATTCTTATTCCAAAACACCCATGGGCTTATAGCCGAAATCATCGCAAGAAGCAATGCATCTATTTGGGCTTGTTTTGGATCTATGTGTTATTAATTGAATCTCTTATTTGAGGTGGAGTTTGCCTATTGATAAAAGATTTATTTTTCGATATACAACCTTGATCAGATTGTGAACATGGTTCGAACGAAGGTCCTGAAAACCATCTCCGTACTGATCTTGACTCGAATTAGAATAAAAATGAGCGAAGGCCCAAGATTTTATTCTAATTCTTATCTCCTTTTTTCGAAAAACAATTAATAGACTCAAGATTTTACTTTCCATAAATAATCTTAGGTGAACATGGTTCGAACAAAGATCCTGAAAACCATGTCCTCACTGATCTTGACTTGAATTAGTACAAAAACGAACGAAGGCCCAAGATTTTAGTCTAATTCGATCTCCTTTTTGGGAACGACAATTAGCATACTTTTAATAAAAGTTCAAGATTTAACTTTTTGATATATATGTCCTTGACCAGTTTGTGAATATGATTAGAACGAAGGTCCATGATCATATCATCACCGGTCTTGACGCAAAGTAGAATAAAAAGGTCGAGCGAAGGCTTAGGATTTACTCTAATTTACGTCATCTTTTTCAGAAAAGTAATTTATGGGTTTATTTTAAAATCTTCAATCTCCAAAATCTTATTTGTTAAGTCTAAAATCTTATCTTTCATCATATCTCTCCCCACAAACTTTATACCCTCAAAGATCATAATGTCTCAAATGTTTGTGTTCTGTTGGTTTGTAATAATGTCTTTTAGAGAAATGTACTCAAATGACAACTTGTTTACCTCATGTTCAATTTGAACATCTTTAATAATTTACCATTATTAAAAAGTCTAACTTGATTTGGACATATCCATATATCTTGAAGATTCAAATATTCATTCAAATCATTTCATGGTTTAAGCAAGTTGTATTTAAAATATATTTCGCTTTATGCTGCAGTACTTTAGACTTATTATGATAGATCTTAACAATAATTGCATCATTACATTTACTTGTATTGCGAATAAAATTCGACAATATATAAATGACAAAATTTAATTAAAATCTATCATATTCCTGAAGTCTTAACTTGATGATAGTAATATGTATCCATATCTACATCAGATGTTAAGATAATACTCTTATCCTCTTCTATTATCCATATTAATGAAATATAGATATTTTATATTATTTAAATCTGTCACTCTTGTTGGATTCATATTTCATCATTCTTGTTGATTTTGACAAAATTCCTTTTGATCCAAAAACTTGGTCATATGTATAAAAACACTGGTGGTTAATTTTAATCCAAAAACTTGTGCAAAATATTTATAAATGATAGGCTTTACCAAAACACGATGCTTAGATAAAAAATGTAAGATAACTTATTTTGAATCATAATAAATTTATATTTAAAAACTAAGTAGAATTTAATACTTGTCTTAATTTGAAACAGAAAAACATTGTGATATATATTTATGTATATTTGTATCTTTTCATCCTTACTTAAATATCATGTATTTGTAAAAATTATTTTAGTCTTAGACAGTTTAAAGTTTGAGACTTTTAACTTTCTTAAAGGATGATATTTTTAACCTTTTATATCACAAATTTCAAATATTTCAATTTTTCAAAAACAACCTTTATGACTTCATTTTACAAAGTAACGTACTAGATTTTGCAATGATAGTGCATACAAAATTAACTTTTTAATTGTCAAATCAACCTTTAAACTTTTCTACAGCATACTTATTATTTTACTAATCAGGTCATTTCGCTTTAATTGTCAAATCTTTCGATGATATCATTTACTGTATATATCTCGTAGTAGCAAAATAAGTGTTGACGATAAATGATCATAATTACTTGTCATCGAGCCAGGTAATTGATCATATGAAAACATATTCATCACCACACTTATTGTATGCCTGGTGCTTGACAAATAAATGTCATGATAATCTTCCATGATGATCATTATCTTCCCTTGGATCGATTAATGATCACATTAATCTTAAGAATTATCAGATATGTCATGCAAGTTATATGATAACTTGAAGCCTAATTTTAAAAATACATGTTTAATCATGTAATTAACTGTCATGATTTATTCTTTAGTCACAATTTATGGTCTATTCAAAAGCCTTGACAAAAAGAACCCTAAAATGACTCATTTACTTTCATTTTAACCAACAATACTATTCAGTACGATGTCCCAAAGGGGGCAGTCGCTACTCTTAGGTATTTTGGTATTATGCAAAAGTACAAATGAGCTATTTTGTCGCTTTACCGATGGGTCCAAGCGACATACCTACGTACTAGTGACCAAGCCAGTCAAGTGAGGGAGGTGAGTCACAAGAGGACTACTTAAGTACCAAGCCTCAAATGATTTTCTAGACAACACTAGCACATAGTTTCTCATTACTTTTTTTATGCACCTTACTTTATGTGTATTAACAACCACTTAACGTATTAATCCTCCGAAGGGAGAAATTAATAATATATTGTTAACGCACGTCTTTTTACTTTTCATGGGTCATCTTGCCCGTAACTTTAGCGATAGTGTCCGAAAGCGAACAATATCATTTAACAAGATGAAGCATGTATTCCCAATTGCCTTTGAATAGATTAAAATTGTATAAAAGTATACATTAGAACTTATCCTAAAAGGAAACTACTCGTCCTTAATATGCTTATATATTTATTATCTAATAGGGGTTTTAATTAGAATTAACAAATTTTCTATTGTTAATAAAAAATATATACATATTTTACTAGATATAGACTTTTAAACATATTTAATATTTACTAAAACCTTTACAAAATTACTAAAAATATTCTTGAATACCATATTTTAATCTTAATTAAATCCTTTTAGAATTTAGCAATTTTATCTTGACTTCTATTAGCTTTTATACTAATTATAGATATATAGCTAAATTATATATTAAGATAAAAATAATATTAAATTTGTAGCAAAATTAATTGTAATTATATATAAATAAATTATATATATATATATATCCTAAATTACAATTAATTTTAATTTACACTATCCTAATTAACATAAAATTAAATTTTCGAAAAATTGGCACAATTAACCTGTCAATTAAATTGTTTTGTACCAATTTCCAGAGTCCTTGCGGCCGCAAGAACAGTCATTACAGCCACAATTGTTCCCGTCAATTCAATTTTCTAGATTTTCCAGAAAATAATGCAAAACATGCTTTGTTGCTGGCGTAATTGCCCTAGGTTGCGGCCGCAATCATCCCTGCCAATTGAATTTTTACAGTCAGCAACCCGGAGTCATTACGGCCGCAATTTTAGTTGTTACGGTTGCAACAAATCAACTGTCAGTTCAAATTTGTAATTAGCCCACAAAAATACTGAAATTCATAGTCCTTGCGGTCGCAATATCATTTCTTGCGATCGCAATGAACCCTGGACATGGTATTTTACCGATTTTCCAAAACAATAATATTCCTAAAATGTATCATGGCCGCAATTGACCTTGTTTTAGCACAAAATTGCTCTTTTTTGAAAATAAAACTTTCTGGGTCAACCATTTCGAATTTTTGACCAAAATTATTGGATCTAATTCTCTAAAAAATAACTTTAATTGTCAAATAATTGTTCCAAATATTAATAAAAATTTAATTGGAATAATACCAATTTCAAATTCACATAAAAGATGAGGAAATTCGATAAAATTCAAATCAAAGTTTAATTAATGTTCTAAAGAATCAATTATTCACAAATTCAAGAGAAAATCGATCAAAACAATGCAATAATTAAAATTCGATAAATCCAGTAAAAATAATATTCCAAACACGCGCAACGGGTTGGTTCTGATACCACTTGTTGGTTGTAAATCAATTGGTGCAATTCAATTAGGGTATCTTTACAAGAAAACTGTTCCCTAATCTAAAACAATTGCAAACAATCAATTCAAATAAAATCGTTGCGACGTGAGTGAAATAAATAAAAGAGCGAAAGAAGATTACTTACCTTCCATCCCTACGGTCTTCCTTGTACAATCGTCCTTTCAATGGAGCCCTTCTTGCGGTGGAAGTGTAGAAGCGTCTCGTCGGGCGTAAGCGACCCATTTGCTTTATCCCGGTGCCATTCTTTTCTTCTAGGCCACAAACATAACCAAAAAGTACATTTATAATGGATAGATTGGCTATGCACAACACGTGTGCTCTATGTCGATAATCGGGAATTGTCTTTTCGACCGAACGTTGTAAACAAGTGCTAACCCAGGATTATTTATAGAGACGTTAGTGTATCTTGGAAAGATGCCGAATTAATTATTAAATATTCATCAAATATTTGAAATTATATTCTCTCCAATTCTTTTCCAAATTCTAATATTCACTTGTGTGAATAATCCTACGAGTTTGGTATGATAATTATATTATTCAATTAGAAAAGATAACGACAAATCTAGGCAACCAAAAACTGCCTTGAAATAGGTCTCTTACAGTGGCAATAAAATTCATTGCGACCGCAATTGACTTGGTTTCCAGACTTAGCAGGAAATCTGCCAAGTCTCTTGCGGTCGCAATGAGGGCTACAACGACCGCAACAAATCTTCTGAAAATCAGAAGATTTGTTGCCAAATATTTCTGACTTTACACTAACATCAATATATAGTATAAGTAATCATAATTGGTCCATTAACAATTATAATTAATTTACTTAAGTTCTATATGCATTCGTGCCCAAAATCTTAGCGAAATACATATAATGCCACTGTATATCAGTTAATCACTTTATTTGACATATCCATATATTACCTATCATAATATTAGGTGACAGTATGTGACACGTAGTAATCATATAACACGTAGTCCAAACTTTATTTATTGGAATTAACGTCTTAATTCCAACATAACATGCATAATAGCACATTTATTTAATATAATTAACATGTATAATAAAAATCTGAATATAAATACTATCAAATAGTAATAAAACAAATAACATGCATAATAATATAATTAACATGCACAATTCAAAATAATTAAGTTTTTATGCACATTATTTGAACTAATACGATACTCGCATCCGCATCCGCACTCGTGCAACATAGACAATAAAAAAAAACATATATAATAATTAAAACATGACGCGTCTAATGTATGGATGATGGATTGATGGGATGATCTGCGGAACATTTTCCAAAGAGTATAATTCATTGTTGATCGATTGGTTTAAATCATGCACGATCAAATGGTTACCTAACCCCCTCCCGGCTCCCGCTCCGATGCCTCATCCCTTCTCTCTCCTCCGCTTCCGCTCCTGCAAAACCCTAAACCCTAAATCAATCAATCCCTTTTCTCCCTTGTCCGATCATACCTCCACCAGCAGATCAGTTCATCGCGGCTCCAGCGAATGGCGATGGTACTGCTCCGCTCGATCTTCTGTGGCAGAGGCGGAAGAGCCGTCGACGTCCGACGGTTTGACTGTAGGGGGGATTTTGTCGAAGGGGTGGACGATACTAGACGAAGGGGAAAGCGATTGGCGGAGTCACGCTGCTGCTATTGCACAGTCCATTCAACTAATCAAGAAGCGATTGCAGGTTGTTTTTGTGATTGAATGCATATGTGCTTAGACTAATTTCGGGATTTTATTATTGCATCATATAATATACAGCTGAACTACCTCTTCGCAAATTCACAATTATGCTTGACAGTTTAAGGCAAAAGATTGATTTAATTGATAATTTCAAACTGTTCTAATTTTAGGGCTTCTCTTGTTGTAGTGGGAAAAGCTCATTGTTAGGTCAACACAGCTGTCAACTGTACTAAACAAATCAGACTTATGGGATGACCCAGTTCAAGCTGGGAGAATAAGCCGTGAGCAGTCTGACACGTTGGGAAAGATAAAAGAGGTAACCCATTTCGAACAGGAGCTGGTTGAGTACATTGACATGCTGAGACTTGCTCGAGAAGAGAATGACAAAGATTTCGAAAAGGTGCGCCTCACATGCCTCCTCTGCTTAGGTTTTTTGAATGTGTACTTAATTTTGATACCTTGTTGGTGTAGGAATCGATGAGAGCATTGATTGATATGAGGAAGGACGCAAAGCAAAAGGAGCTTGAAGCATTGCTTTCTGTGGATAATGACTCCTGCTCTTGCTTTATAGAGGTTGCTATTTTTTATTTTAGTTTTCAAATATATTTTGGTTTGACTAACAGTTATAGGCGTTGTTTTTAGGGACTTATGTACAAATAGGTTATTACAAATTAGTTTAGAGATTTAAGTGCAAAAGAACAACTATATAAGTCCAAGGGCTCTCTTATAAAAACTTACTTTTTGCTCATTTTCTACTGGTTTGATCTAGTTTTGTGGCTTGAGTGATGCTGAACTTGCATCATTGATTCTTGTTGAAGACTAGTGGACTGAATAAGTTCAAGCCAAAATAATAGAGCTTGGATTGGGATTCTATGATTAAGTACATGGATTAATAATTGGGAGATAAATTACTTATACTGGGTGAACTGAACTTGTGAACTAATGATTAAGTGCTACTGAAATGCAGATTCAAGCTGGAGCTGGAGGGACAGAGAGCATGGATTGGGCTTTCATGATTTTTAACATGTACAAGTCGTGGGCCCTCAGGCGTGGATTTCGGGTAACTGTCATAGAAGAGATGCCTGGTGAGGTTGCTGGGATCAAGGTATTTCTGTTGTCATTTGTCCTGGTCATATTAGAATTTTGGGTTGCAAATTACATATTAATTCTTATTATGTAGAAAGCGCACAGAATATTATTTGCTTATTTGCAAGGGTCCCAGCTGTTAAATTAGGATGACTTGAAGCAGAGAATTAGTGAGTTCCCCAAAATCTTAGATATTAACCTTGGGATCAGTAATACTTCTTTTGATGTCGCCTTGTGACTAGGAGGTCACGGGTTTAAGTCGTGAAAACAACCTCTTGCAGAAATACAGGAAAGTGTTGCGTACAAGGACCCCAAAGTGGTCCGACCCTTCTCCGGACCCCACGCGAGCGGGAGCTACGTGCACCAGACTGCCTTTTTACTAATCTAACAGTTTGCCTGCATCAGTCATCTCAAAATATACTTGATGTCTTGGCAGAATAACGGAGGAATATATCCTTTCTCCTCCAGTTAGTTGGATCAAACATATAGGGCCTACGAGGTATCTAACAATTTATTCTCCACTTTCACTCAGCGTGCCACAATCAAAGTAGATAGTGAGTACGCGTATGGCTATGCCAAATCAGAGGTGGGGGTGCACAGACTAGTTCGCATCTCCCCATTTGACAGCTCTAAGCGACGGCACACCTCATTTGCTGCTGTCGCAGTGATTCCCATACTTGGTGGTGACACCTCAACTCAATACCAGATAAAAGAATCTGACCTCAGAATCGAGAGGTTTCGTGCTGGTGGGGCTGGTGGCCAGCATGTCAACACAACTGAGAGTGCAGTTAGGATTGTGCATATACCTACTGGGATTACTGCCACATGCCAAAATGAAAGGTAAAACCTTAGGCTCTCCGGAATCTAATTTTTCAATATTTCATTTCTGTGTGCAAGTTATTTCAGAAAGTACTAGCACCTATTTCCTAAGATGTCAAAATTGAGAAGACATTTGTAGACGGCCCTTTAGTAATTTGTACTTGGAAAAGGTAACAGTAGATACATTGACATCTCTGATAAGAAGCTTGATTTGGTGTGTAGATCACAACACCAAAATAAGGCATCAGCAATGGCCGTTCTGCAGTCACGGTTGAATCAGCTGGAGATGGCACGTCAGGCCCAGATGAATGCCGAGCACACCCAGTCGCTTTCTGATATTGGCTGGGGAACCCAAATTAGATCATATATTCTTCATGTAAGCTACTCTGTTTCTTCCAGTTTCTTAACCCAAATTAGATCATACATTCAGCTAAGAATCACCATCTCTTCAGGGTACTTCTGCAAGATATGCTATAAGCATGAGAACGTCGTAAAAATAACCAAACTTCAAAGTGAAGCTGTTGCACTGTCGAAATAAGAGTGACCAAACTTCTTTAGTGTACCGTTTAATAATGTAGTGCACCCAATGCTGGTGCTTCATAGGACAGGGAGGGGCCTGCAGCCCCCCAAGATTTTTGATCTATTTGAGAATGTGATGAATTGAACTATAATTACACTGTATATTTGATATCAGCCAATGGTATTCAGCCATTGGCTGAATACGGGCAATGAATAAAAATAATAATAATAATTGGTATTCAGCCTCTCCAAGCTCGGTCGGTTATGGTTTATTTATGAAGAAGATATATTCCATCCTCCCATGTATTCAGTCCAAGTTCCAGCGCTAGTTATGGTTATTTTTCTATATATTCCAGCCCTCCACGTATTTGGTCCAAGCTCCAGCACTGAGTGCACCTTTAAATAGTAGTATATATGTCGGACTTCCTTCGTTAATCCCCACCACAACTTTGTTTGCTTACGAAGTATTTAAAATCGTAAAGGGGGGAATTCATAGCCTGGGATGGATCATTTACCCTTGCCAGTTGTTTCCAAAATGAGTAGTCTATGCAGATCAGAGATGCTCAAATGCCACCAACTAAATGTTCCAATTTTCAATTTTTCCGTTGCAGCCTTACCGGATGGTCAAGGATCTCCGGACAAATTATGAAGTTTCTGACCCAGATGCAGTACTTGATGGAGATATTGATGGGTTCATCTTGAATTATTTATCGGCACTGTTGGATAAAGAAGATGGTGTTTGAACAAATATAGTATGGAAAATCTTTTAGAAACAATTCTAGTTGAAACTAGTGTTCTTTTTTACCACTTTTAAGAGATTTCCTGTGTCTTTAGCAATACTGAAAATGAAATATAGAGAGAAGGGAAGAACTATATTTCATGACAAACCTTGCTTTTGAGTTTTGAGTATGTTCGTCCATATTGAACTTGGTAATTATCTTAAAAAATGGTACCACATATGTGACCCATTGGGACCCAGGCATCTAGAAGGTCTAGCGACCACTGGCAGTTGCGTACGAAAAAGCTACCGGTGTTTAGCCCGACCCAATTCCTGTCCTTGTATATAATATGAGGCCATGGCCATCCCAACCGCGAAACACAAGATTGTATGGTTTGTATTGGTCCCGTGGAGGCTCAAATGCCATGTCACTATGTCAGTGAAGGATGCGTCAGAGTCCACTCTACCTTCACAACCAGAATTAAGTACAAATATTAATAACCGTATTATAATAATTAACTACTGCAAGAAAAGATGGTTTAGATTAAATTGCATTTCAGTACCAGTAATGAATCAGTGAAAACATTATGTAGTACTTTGACTTTGCTGGTAGAAAAAAAAGGGTCAGAGATGAGATGACACTGTCTCTGAAGACTGAAGTGAATAAGCAAACCATGAGCATATATTAAATATTCTTTGGCAAATAGAGACGTAAAAATAATAGAAAAATTCAAGCACCTCGGGGTGTGAGAGGGGGGAGTACGAAGTTGCCTGGCCCTTCATACTCATTCTTTAATCTCAGTTCCAAAATTTTGTTTCCTTTACATCCAGTACAAATGGATTGATTGTATTTGTCTAGAATTACAAAGCTCTGAGAATTAGCCTTTACTTTAGTGGCTAAATGCCATTTCATCCGTGTGAAATAGAGTTGTAAATATTCCCGAATGGTGCTCGTATAAAATCTGTGTACACAAAGAAGAAAGAAAAAAAAAGTTGGAATCCTAATTAGCTTTGTACCTATCCGCTTATTAGATTATGTTTTTTGACGTTATATTAATATAGTACTGAAAGGAATCGATTCTCATTTTAATAGTTAAGGGCAACACTTTCTAACGAAAATTCGAAATATGATGACTGTAAAAGTAGATTTTATATCAAAAATTATTTTTTGTAGAAAAGTTGGCTTAGATCAAAGTTTAATTAGAATTGATTGAAAAAGACAATTATTTATAGAAGATAGTTAATAATGACTTCACTTTTGTGTGCTTCCAAATTTACATCATTCTTATAAATTAATGAATGATCTAGATTTAAATTCAGAAAATGTGCACAATAAATGTTGTAAATTTTGAAGGTACATTGAAGACATACAAACGTAAAAATATTATAACCTGTTAGAATTAGAATTGTGGCTTAAAGCGCAAGATTAATGTCAAATTACAAGGGGGAAGCGTTTTCAGTCAATAATTTTAAATTAACTTTTAAGACCTTAATCACCTAGCTAAGAGTTAAAGCAAGCAATTTCTAGAAGTGATAGAACAATTCACAAATCAACAAAAAGCAAAGTAATAAAGAGAGAGAGAGAGAGAGAGTAAAGAGAGAGCAAGAGCAATCAAGAGAACAAAAAGAACACGCGATGTAACATGGTTGGACCTATCAATCAATTTCACTATCAAAACAAGTGTTCTTTACAATTTCGAAGTCGATCTTTGATTTCTTCTAAACAAGCAAATCAATATCTGTCTCCTAGATCAATGTATGAGGCAACACCACTCTACACGGTTAACGATCCGATTGACAAAACAATCAAGGACAAATGATGCACCACTTGACAACACAAATGTGGTGCATCAAAGGCTAAAATCTAGATAAAGGTAAGTTCTCGGATTGACAATTAGACTATAGGAGCTATCATAATGCTCTCTTGTTTAGGTAGCTGAAGGAGAAGACTCTTTGGCTCTTTCTAGTGCTCAATTTGATGCTTGGAAGCTTGTGGGGGGTTTCTCATCACTTCTGGTTCGTCTCTGCATCATATATATAGGTTGTACACTTCTTGGAGTTTTGAAACCTTGGATTTGTGCTGGAGCATTACAGAAACTCCATGACGCCTTGATGAACTCGTTATAACGGGTTGGCACATTTCCAAAAATGCCCTTGTATGCTTCTTTGACTGATTTCTGGACTCTTCTCCTTTAGAATCTCGTTGTAACGGGTTGGAACCCGTTATAACGAGTTTGGGACCCATTGAGACGGGTTGGCCAAGCGTTACAGTAACGCACGCCTCTGTGAGGCTCTGTTTTGCTCCAAAATGGCTCTAGCGTTACAACATCTTTTGTAACCCGTTATGACGGATTCTGATCCGTTATAACGGGTTGGTAACGCTTGGAATTTTCAAGATAAATGTCTTTCTTCAAACGATCATAACTCTTGACTCGTAACTCTGATTTTAGTGTTTTTTCGAAGTGTTGGAAAGATCTTGACAAGTTCTATATTTATTCTCAAAGCATCACCTGCAAATGCTTAACAGAGAAATAGTTAAATTCAAGTTTGTTTGCAAATCAACAAACCAAAGGAAATGTTGAAGTCAACAATCTCCCCCTTTTATTGATTTGCAAAACATGAGTGCATGCATATAGACATATGCACTCAAGCACTCTAATACTTCTCTCCCTTTTTGTAAAACAAGCAAAAGAATAACATGAAACCTTTAATCATATTTCTCCCCCTTGATTAAGGCATATAGCAATTCTTAACTTTGAGCACAAACTAGCTCAAGCTCCCCCCTACTTGGTGCATGTAAGTAATCAATTCAAAGAGTAATCAAGTATATCAAGTTGGTCAAAACCAAACAATTATTTCAAGTAATCCAAGTGTTCAAGCATTCATATCAAGCATTTTGTCAAGTAAGAGATTGTCATATTATTTTGTGAAATTGTCAAACTAAGAAAGTATTAAGTACAACAATCTCCCTCTTTTGACAATTTTACAAAACACCAATGTTTGCATTTGTTCTTCTCCTCCTTTTTGTGAATTAGCAAAAGAACATGAAATTGAGAATCTTTTGTTATCAAGCATTTTTCTCATAATATGAACATATAGCTCCCCCCAATTCATGCATTCAATTGAGTAGACAATTTTAAATGACAATTCAATCATATCATATCGTTATCATGCAAATCTCAGACAAAGAATATGACAAGATAAATTATGTGAATGAAAAAAGAGTAATAAAGCATCATACCTTGCATAATAAGCTCTTTTGAATCAAGCTATATCTCAAACAGCAAACTAAGCATGCTAATAATCAATACATGAAATAATTCATATGTACTTTGTCTTACTCCTCCTAAATATATGGTCAATAAGATTGGAGGATGAATTTAGCATTTACACTCAATCAATCATTACCAATATTACTTTTTTATCAAATGAACAGTCAAGTTACATGACCTAACAAAAATAGGTACAAGATGCACACGTGGGGGTTTTGTTTGTCAAGTTCATATTTTCACTTCCTTGAATTGACTTATTCCTTGAATAATAAGATAAAGAATAATCACAAAGAATATGATTTCTTTAAAGGATAACAAATCATACTCTTTGCTACATAACTCCCCCTTAACATAAGATCAAAAGAATCAAATGGGGGGAGTGTTGTGACACTGTAGATAATTGGTTTGGTACTACTTGTTCTTGGAAAATCAAGTGGTACCAAAATATTTCCTCTTCTAAAATGACAAAAATGTTCATGATATTCAAACCTGAAACAAAACGAGCAAAATGTTGTTTTAGAGTTAATGTTGCTATGATCATGATTATTGTTGTTAATTGGTCTCCAATAACTCATCACTAGTCTATATCTATCATGAAAATTTCTTATGTTCCTTGGATGCGATATTAATTGGTTGAGCACATTGATTTTCTTTCTTTGAGAATTGCTACTAAAATTCTTATGATTATTCATTAAATATCTAGAGTTATGTCTTGGTTGAAAAGCATCTTCATATCTTTTTCTTTGAAAATTGTTACCAAGTTTCTTGTTCTTGTGTAGCTCATGAAATCTATCATACTTATCATTAACATAAAGCTTTGGTGGTTGAGCTTTATGTTGGTTGGTAATCCTATAATTATTTCTAACTCTACGTTTGTGTACCACATTTCTAAAATTAGGTTTGATAAATTTGGTTTTATTGTATCTCTTATCATACGTATAGGCATGGTTCTTTGCTCGAATAGATTTGTCATTTTGCTTAGATTGCTTTTCAATTTTAGGAGGATGTTTCTTCACAAATCCAAGACCAGTTTTATCATGTGGATCTTGACCAATATACATCTTATAATAGTCAATTTTAGTGTCATGTTTTGAAGATTTAACAAACTTAATAAATTTAAAAGCCCACAAATGTGCTTCTATTAATTCCTTTTCTTTATCTAAATTGATTTTGGTCTCAAGATCATTAATCCTAATTTGTAGCAATTCAATCTTAGACTTAAGATTATTGATCATAGCATATTTAACATCCAAAGACTTTTTGGAGTCATCAAACAACTACTTAAGCTTAGTCACAATAAAAGACTCTTGATCTTTATCCAAAAAGAAATTCGACTCTTTGCAAACATTCTCAACAATTACTTGCTTTTTAGAGCTCTTATTTAAAGCTACCGTATTGGCTTGGCTAGGGGCCTCATAACTTGAGTACTTGTAATCTTTGTCTTTTCTTGAGCCATCTTCTCTTTTGCACATGCACCTTCTTTTGCAAGACTTTGTGAGGTCTCATTCTTTGCAAGTGCTTCTTCTATTTCTTTTGCGTATTTTTCATCATCTCCTTCCTTGTTAGATGATGAAGAAACTATTATTCCCTTTTCTTTGAACTATTTCTCATTTATTCTATTGAAGACTTGTGTAACTTCTTCATCTAAATCTTCTTTTGCTTTGCTTTTCAAATCTTGCTCTTTTGTGATGAGGTTCTTCCCTTTCTTCAAGATGGTTGTAGCTTCATCTTTATGAATCACTACACTTATATCACTCTTGTTAGCACTAGTATCATTGCTAAATGCACTATCAAGAATATGCCACATTTCATATGCAATGATAGAATCAACAAGAATTTCACCAATTGAATCTTCTATAAAATTTAATACGAAGTAAAAAGCATAACTATTTTCTAGAGTCCTAGATGGTGAATCTTTAATGGCATAGAAGACTTCTTTGTCAAGAGTGTATAAAAGATTATTTCCACTAAGATATTCTTGCTTTGTCTTTTTCCAAAGCTCAAAATTTTCATTTCGCAAGAGTTTAAGGGGTTCAACCATACTCATGTCAAGACTCATGTTGGTCAAATTTGGCTAGGTATGAACTTGTGGGCTCTGATACCAATTGTTAGAGTTAGGGTTGGGGCTTAAAGCGCAAGACTAATGTCAAATTACAAGGCATAAGAGTTTTCAATCAACAATTTCAAATTAAAACTTTTAGACCTTAATCACCTAGCCAAGAGTTAAAGCAAGCAATTTCTAAAAGTGATAGAGCAATTCACAAATCAACAAAGAGCGAAGTAATAAAAAGAGAAAGTAAAGAGAGAGCAAGAGCAATCAAGAGAACAAAAAGAACACACGATGTAACGTGGTTCGACCTATCAATCAACTAGGCTTAAGTCCACGAGTCTCTCGAAACCAAATCTTCCTTTCGGGCCGATTTCACTATCAAAACAAGCGTTCTTTACAATTTTGGAGTCGATCTTCGATTTCTTCTAAACAAGCAAATCAATATTCGTCTTCTAGACTAATGTATGATGCAACACCACTCTACACGGTTAACGGTCCAATTGAAAAAACAATCAAGGACAAATGATGCACCACTTGACAACACAAATATGATGCACCAAAGACTAAATTCTAGCTAATGTAAGTTCTCGGATTGATAATTAGGCTATATGTGATATCCTAATGCTCTCTTGTTTAGGTAGCTGAAGGAGAAGGCTCTTTCGCTCTTTCTAGTGTCAATTTGATGCTTGGAATCTTGTGGGGAGGGGGTTCGTCTTTGCATTATATATATAGGCTGGGCACTTCTTGGAGCCTTGAAATCTTGGATTTATGCTGGAGCATTACAGAAACTCTATGACACCTTGATGAATCCATTATAACGGGTTAGCATCTTTCTAGAAATGTCCTTGTATGCTACTATGACTGATTTGTGGGCCATTCTCCTTTAGAAACCCATTATAACAGGTTTGGGACCCGTTGGGACGGGTTGGCCAAGCGTTACAGTAACACATGCTTTTGTGAGGCTCTGTTTTGCTCCAAAAGTGGCTCTAGCATTACAACATCTTTTGTAACCCGTTATGACGGGTTTTGACCCATTATAACAGGTTGGTAATGCTTGGAATTTCAGGGTAAATGTTTTTCTTCAAACGGTCATAACTCTTGACTCGTAACTCTGATTTCAGTGTTTTTCGAAGCGTTCAACAGATTTTGACAAGCTCTACATTTATTCTCAAAGTATCACTAAAAATTCTTAACAGAGAAATAGTTAAATTCAAGTTTGTTTGCAAATCAACAAACCAAAGAAAATGTTGAAGTCAACATAACCCTCCTCTTATTTTTATCTAAAAATAAAAATAGTAATATAAAATTCAATTGAAATTCAGACATTTGAGGTTAGAGTTAGATCCACCCATGAATGCACCATCTAATTTTGCACTAATGGTTTAAACCATTGGAGAGAGAGAGTGTTATTTTGTAAATAGAGAGAGAGTGTGTTATTTTGTTAATTCAATAATTTAAACTACGAGTGCACAATCAAATGGTGCATTCATGGATGTACCTAATCCTAATCCGAACATTTGACCTTTATTAATTATATAACCACTCAATTAGAAAAAAAACAAAAAAAACTTGCAGAACCATAATTGTAACCACACAATTTATGATAATAGTAGAACCTGCGAAACGCATAAATAGGAACCCGAAGTGCTAGTTAATTTTTTATATGCAGAAATTATCGAGATCTCTGGTTGACCCAACATTAAATCAACCCACCACCCACCCACCCTTAGGGATGTCAAACATGGTTAACGATCACGCAAATGGCGTTGATCGTTAGTTTCGTTTGAACAACAATTATGATCTGTTTGGCGTTAACAATTTCGTCAATTAAACAAAACATTTTTTTCTTGTGTTAATCATTTCGTTTAATCTAACCGAACTAATGATCAAACGATGAAAAACCGTTTCGTTTAAATTGTCTTGGGTTTTTTGAAATTCAGCATGTGAAAAATCATCTAAAAGAATAAGAAAATAGCAATTTTTTTATGAAATATAACAGCAAACTTGCATAATTCACATTATTAACATGCAGACATGTATACATTTGCAAGAACTAAAAAAATTACACAAATTACAACCAAATACATCACCTATTATTACATAAATAAACTAAAACATAACAACTAGCTTGATTCCTTGTATCTTAAACAAAAGCTTGCACCTAAACATCTTAAACATTAATTTCCTATATTATCCTAAGTTCCAACCTAGCAGTCATCCTTAATAAACACATGAAATATGAGTATCAAGCTCAACCCAGATCCCAAGCTCCTTTCTCAGATTTACCAAATTCATGGCTTGAAAAATCAAAACAAACACAATTATCATCATTAAAGATCAATGCATGGGATCAAAGGAGTCAAAGACATACTGATAACAGTCCAGGCTTCATGTGTTTATTAAGGCAACCATTAGAACCAAAAGAAAGAAAGACACTAGAAAACATGGTGCAACAAGGCAAAAAGAGCATTACTGACAAGCCAGCAAGATGATGCAACTCGTAGCCTCATTCTCCACTGCCACTTTCTTCATCAGTGGTCCATAGTGGATCACCAAATTCTCATCGTTCTCTGAAATATCACAAATAATGAAATAGTTAGTTACATATTTACATTATTTGTTTAATCCAAGTGTAAAGGAAAGAAAAATAATCATACCATTCATCGATGCCCGCAATCAGTCTTGAGCATAGAGTAGAGCTTCAATGCTCTCATCATTGAGAGAGCTCCTTAATGGGCTTAGTACTCTACCACTGATACTGAAGGAAGATTCAGATGCCACTGTTGAGATTGGAACAACCAAGATGTCTCGGGTTAACCGAGACAACACCGGATACTTGGGGACCTTGACTTTCCACCAAACTAGGATCTCAAACACCTCATCCAAGTCTGATTCATCAAGTGCATCACTTAGATAGTCATCTAACTTTGATGTTTGGGATTTAGAATTATTTTTTCCTTTAATATAATCCTTCAATCTAGCCTTTATATTAGTAACACTAGTTGTTGCCCCTTGACTGCAAAAAAAATGATCAAGTTCAAGTTAATTGAAAGAAAGTTAAATTGAAATTCATATTGAAGTTAATTGAAAGAAAATGACCTCCTTGATCTGCCAGCTTGGTTGTGGACCAAGCTTGATTGCTTTGTTGCATACTATTGATATAATTCATTCGAGCAACTCTTCAAGTTGGCAAGAAATCTAGCACAATCCTCAGGGTACATCTGCTAAAAGTAGTACTCAACAACAACCAGTTTGAATCTAGGATCAAGCACACAAGCTATTGCCAGCAAAGTATTTTCCCGCCTCCAATACTTGTCCCACTTTGCAAACATTTCCTTGCCCATCTCAACAATAAAAGGGTATAGATTAGTACTCATTTTTTTTAATACTAATATAAACCTCACAAAATTCAGGAAAGAAGAGATTTAGTGTAGGATATTTGGTGCTACTCAACTTCAATGTGGCTACATAAAAAATCTTCGATCACTCAACTAAAGCTTGAACTGCATCCCATTCAAATTCAGATATTCTTAGGGTGCACCTTTTATCAAGGGCTGCAAACCTACAAATTGCTGATTTCAGCTCTAAAGCCAATTCCAACATCAGGTAAGTTGAATTCCATCTTGTCGGCACATTCCAAGATGGTTTTTTGTTGGAACCATTGACCTGCAAACACAAAATACTAAGTTAATTGGCAAGTAAACAAACTTAAATATTAAGTTAAATCCAAACCTGATCTACTACCAGCTTGAATTTCTCCATTCTTTGTTGTGAATGTGATATGTGGGTTTGTGTTCAAGTAATAAATCCTAATTTACCCAACTCAGTTATAAGTATACAACCTTGTTGTGTAATATGCAGGGATCGTCTCCAAGAGGACAATTCAAATTTTTGTTTCGTCAATCAAGCAATTTCAATTTAAGTAACTAAAAATAAAAGTTAAAAGATTGATGTTGGTTTGGTTTTTGGACTTTAATCTAAACTAAAACAAAGTAGAATTGCACAAGTTTTGGAAATAGAAAGGTGTGGGACTTAGGGTTTACTATCCACTTTGTTGACATCTACTTGGGTTGATAAATGGTTGTTTTGTGTTATGAAGACGCAATTCCCAAGTTTTGGTATTAAGTGGTATTCCTATATTAACACCATATCTAAACTAGAATAATTTTCACCTTTCGATTCTTGACCATCCTAGTCTAGATTCATTAAGATCTAATTACCCTAATTAATCTAAACAATTGCAATTCACCTCTCGATACTTGGTATAATTCCTCAGACTAACTAGGTCATATAGGTAACAATTGTCACGTTTCGGTACTTCAATTATTATCTACATTGTTACTTGTGGTCGGGATCTAACAATTTAATTTCTTAATTAAAATAATTAAATCTTAAGTTATGTGATTTGATTAATATCACAAGCAATTGAAACAAGCACAAGCCATATAACAAAACAATCAAGTAAGATCAAATATAACAAAGTAAGATACAACAAAGTTTCAAGCAATCCCTAGAAAACCCTAAAGAGAACTTGGCCTAACATGACTAGATACATATTATCAAGCAAATAGTTCTCTAAAAGAAAGTAAAAGAAAGAAGGAATAAACCAAGTTGAAGATGATGATGATGTGAGCAAGGCTTCGTCCCTCTTCTTCTTCTTCTTCTTCTTCTTCTTCGTCTTCTCTATCTAGACTCTCTCTCTCTCTCTCTAAAAGTATGCAATGAAAAGCGTACTTCAAACTATTCTGAAGTCCCTTATTTGTACTATAACCAAAAATCCCAAAATAGCCACTCAAAACCCTCTAAAAATGGTAGAATAATTATTTTGCCGACTCTGATTATGAGTGTAATGAATGTTGGTTATGATCGTAATGGCTTGAAAATCTCAGAATTTTTCCAAGTCTGGAGAAAATAGCTCTCTATCGAGGTTGATTACGGTCGTAGTCAAAGTGACTACGATCGTAATGGCCAAAAATCCCTAAAAATGGCTCAACAAGGAGAATCTGAACCTCTGATAAGACTAACTATGGTCGTAATAAAAATGGTTACGACCGTAATCAATTTTGGCTGACGCGCAACACTTACACTTTTGGCAATAACTTCTTCATCCGAACTCCGATTGAGATGATTCAAAGTTCGTTGGAAAGCTAAGAAAGATCTCTTCAACCTTTGTACATCATATTGGGCATTCTTGTTCTTATTTTTGGCATTTCAAAATTATTCTTGGGCAGTAGCTTGAACTTTGAAAAAAACGTAACTAATTAAACATTATTTTAACAAAACATTGCCTAAATTACACAACAAATTATTTGTTTCACATTATATGATTTTGGCTTATCAAATTCCTCCAAACCTAGTTCTTTCTTGTCTCCAAGCAACTCTAAACAACAAACAAGGGCTTAAATCACAATTCGGCTTCTCAAGACAAATTTGTTAGAAATGTAAAGGGGGTTTTTGCTAATGCGCAAGACTAAGGTCAAATAATTGTGCGGAAGTGATTTCAATTCTAATTAAATCTTTTAGACCTTAATCACCTAGCCAAGTAATAGAGCAAGCAATTTCAAGAATCAATTGAGCAAATCACAAAAATAGAGAACAAAGAGCTAAAAAAAGAGAGTGAGAGTGAAGCGAGAGAAATCGAGAACAAGTGACACGCTATGTAATATGGTTCGACCTATCAAAAGAAATTAGGCCTACGTCCATGGGTCTCTCGAAATAAAACATCTTCCATATAATCAAGTAGCTTTTACAAAGGAGCAGAGACGATCTTTGACTTCTTCTAAAATAAGTAAGCCAATCTTCTTCTCCTAAATCGATGCACGAGACAACACCACAATACACCGCAACAAGGTTTGATTGACAACACAATCAAGGACATGGATGCACCACTTGACAACACAAATGTGGTGCACCAAAGGCTAAACAATTAGCTAAAGTTTATGTTCTCGAATAGACAATAAGAGAATAGTAGCTATCCTAAGTGCTCTCAGGTTGAGGTAGCTGGAGGAAACTTGAATCAAGCTCTCTTTAGTGCTCAATTACTGTTGGGAAGCTTGTCTGAATGTTTGGATGAGCTTCTGGTTCGTTTCTGCTTCACTTATATAGGTTGAGCACTTCTTGAGATCTTGGATCTGTGAAAAATATACCAAGCGTTACAGGATCCTCCATAATAAGTTGGAAGGCGTTATAACACCTTGGGCTTGTTCCCTCTTTGCCCTTCTGCTGCCGACATGTGGGTCTGATTTTTAGCAACTCGTTATAACGCTTGGTTGAGGCGTTATAATGGATGACAACTCATTGGGACGCCATGCTGGAGCATTATAGTAACGCTTGTCTCGAGAAAATCCAGCATATGCTCCTTCTCTCTCCTCCTGAGGCATTATGACGCCTTGGGGACTCGTTATAACGCTTATATGACCCGTTATAACAAGTTGGCTAGCGTTATGGTAACGCTGTGCTCTGTTTTGATTATTGAAGCCTTCCTTTGATGCTTTGACCATGTCTTGACTTGTTCCGGGCATGTTTGAGCATGTTTGACATTGGTTTGTACCTGTTTTAACCTGCATCTTCACCAAAACTCAATGTGCAAGGTTAGTACTTTATTTGTTTTGCAAATTGTCAAACAACAGATGAGTTTAATCTAACAAACTCTCCATTTTGGCAATTTGCAAAATCAATTGAGATGTGCATATCAAGTGATGCACATCTTTCATTTCTCCTCCTTTTTGCAAATTAAGGCAAAAGGCTCAAACAAATATATTCCTCTTGAATTTTAGCCCATATACAATTGTACAAGTCAAGCAATTTAATACTCCTCCTTAATGAAATAATATTTGCAAATAAAGCACAATTCATATGATTTACCAATTAAGCATAGGGAAAATGGAAGGCATAATATAAAGGAGTAATAGAGAGCATTAATCACCAAAAGACATAATCAAAACATGAATTTTAATTGAAAACATGCAAGAACATCATATTAAATTCAAAAGTTCATACAAGGAGCATAGAAAAAGATAAACTAAATCTACCCTAGTCCTAATCCTCCTCACTATTCTCATATCCCTCATCCTTCGGGTTGAGTTGAGTAGCTCCTTCTTGGCCATCTCCCATGTTGTCTTCGGGTCCGATAGGATCAGAGCAATCATTTCAAGACTCAAATTATTGAGTCCAATTGGTCCGGACCATGGAGTTGAACTCACTTTGGTTATCAAGTTTCTCATGTACATTTGTCGAGTTGTACTTGTTGTAGAGCGACGAGTGATACACTTGTTGAGAAATATAGTGAGTTTCTTCTTAACCGTAGAGAAGGCATATGGCATCATAGAGTTGAAGGCTTGGGGTGTGTAGTAGGATGGGTCTTGGGGAAATTGATACTCATGGTATGAAGGAGGAGGTACGTAAGAAGAGGTTCCAGCATGATGCATGCTTGGCATGGGCTCTTCATCCATAGGTTTTGGAGCATCCGAGTTGGTGTATTAATTAGGCTTTGCTCCCTCTCTCCTTATCCATTCATTGGTTGGCTTAGGTTTCGGTTCCCAAGTCAAATTATTCTTGATCCAATCCTTCTTTCCAAGAAATGTAATTAGGTTGACTGGGTAGATAGGATTGGGCTCCCTTAGGTTCATCGATATGTTGATGTTCTTGTGTAAAAGAATTCGGATCAAGAGGTGAGGATATGGTAGGCTCATGGTTTTGTTGGTTAGGGCGGTTTTCATATGGTTTAGGATAATGAAAGGTATGTCAATCACTCTATCCTTGGCAATGAGATGTCTAAGGAGAAACCCGTTTATGTGTTCTATGTTTGTCTTGAGACCTTTTTCGGGGATTAGAATGTTGTTTATAAGAAGAAACAACAATCTATGGAGAGCGAGTAGTTTGGAATCGGAATGGTCTTTGTGCGGGTCTTTGGCTCCTAACCATCTTTTGTATTCGACGAAGGACTCCTCATGTTGAGGCCATTTGTGGTACACATCGACCTCTTCACCGTTCTCTACCATACCAAGAATTCGGTTAAGGTTTCGATATTGATTAGTATTTCTTAGACATAGAAATATGTGGTAACACCGAAGGGTTCTTTGGTTGGTTTCATGTTGGCATACAAAACCCTAATTGGACCCAAGGTAAATTGTTGGTTTAATTCAATCAATGGTCTCCATGCCCAAAAGTCAATTATTTGCACTAATTGATTATATTCCCAATTACTCATTTGATTATCTATGTTGATTAGAAACACAAAGGTATCAGAGATTGGTCTATTTTTAAAGGTTCTATGGAAGTTGGATAATTCAATGGGCGACCGGTATAAAATTCGGTTTTGGAATGAGTTAGCCCATGGGTTAAAGATACTTTGCCTTTCCGGTTGAGAATTGGTAGGATTTTGTGAAGGTTGAGAGGCGGAAGAAGTTGGTTTCAGATTTGGTTTTTGGTTTGGAGGTGGTGTACTAAGGTTGGTATTCGGATTAGAGCTTGTACCGGTGTTGGGTTGGTAACTAAGGGAAGGTATACTTTTCCTTTGTGCCATGGCACGTAAATTCCTTTCCTTTTCCAATTATTTTTCCAGTTCTTTTCTCTTCTTATTGTAAACAATTGGGATCTTTAGTGGTGCCATGAGGGTTGAAAGAATGAGGAGAAGACTTACAATAAACATGATGAGAAATCTTGAGAGGTTTTGAACTCTTGCTGATTTGAAGATCTCTTGAGAAGGTTTTGAGAATTGGAAGGGTTTTTAAAGCTTTGGTTGCAGCAGAAATAAAGTTGAAGAGGCTAATTTCAGTTTTGGCAAAGATAGAGACCTTTGGATGGATGGTATGCCTTAAATAGTTGCAAAAAAACCTTGGCGTTACAACAACTCGTTATAACGTGTTGTCGATGCGTTATAACGGGTTCCCTACCGTTATAACGCTTCTTTCTCCTGTTATGTAATGCTCCAACCATTTAACTCTTTCCAACAGCTAGTTTTTGGGTTTCTAACCCGTTATAACGAGTTTCCAGTCATTATAACGAGTTCTAACTCGTTGTAACGCCTCTCATAACGCTTTGAACAATTTTTGCTATTTATCAAGTTTTAATTTGATGCTATGCTCCAATTTGTTCTTTATCATTTATAGGGCTCAGTTCAATTGTCAAATGATGTTCTTACTCAAACAAATGCTCTAGATAAGATTGTGACTTGGATATAAAGCTCAATTAAAGTTCACAAAACATATAATTCAATCAATATAATACATTGAATTATATATCTTGCTACATGACTCCTCCTCAAACTAATATACAAAATGATAAGCAAATGGGGGAAGTCTAGTGACCTCTAGACAATGAATTTGATACCAGTTATGCTAGGAAGTGCAAGTGGTTCCACAAATTTACCTTTTCTAAATTGACAAAAGCGTTCATGATGTTCAAATCTCAAACAAAACGAGCAAAGTGTTGATTTAGAGTTAAGGTTGCTATGATCATTGATGTTGTTATTAATTGGTCTCCAATAACTCATTACCAATTTATATTTATCATAAAAGTTCTTTATGTTCTTTGGATGAGATATTGGTTGATTATTCATGTAAAGCTTTATCTTTTGAAAATTGCTACTAAAATTCTTGTGATTGTGTATAACATTACTAGGGTTAGGTCTTGGTTGAAAAGCATTTACAAACCTTTTTCTTTCAAAATTATTCCCAAGTTTCTTATGCACTTCTTGAAATCTATCATACCTATCTTTAACATAGAGTTTTGGTGGTTGAGCTCTATGTTGGTTGGTAGTCCTATAATTGTTTCTAACTCAAGGTTTGTGTACCACCATACTAGAATTAAACTTGGTAAACTTGGTCTTTTTGTTGTATCCCTTATCATACTTATATGCATGGTTCTTAGCTCGAGTAGGTTTGCTTTTCAACTTAGTTTGCTTTTCAATTTTAGGGGTTGTTCTTTCACAAAACCAAGACCGATCTTATCATGTGGACCTTGACCAACATACATTTTATCATAGTCAATTTTGGTGTTATTGTTAGAAGACTTAACAAACTTAACAAATTTAGAAGCCCAAAGTTGTGCTTTCTTCAATTTCTTTTCTTTTTCAAAATTAACTTTGGTCTCAATGTCATTAATCTTATTTTGTTGCAATTCAAGTTTTGATTTTAGATCATTGATCATAGCATCCTTAATTTCTAAGGACTTTTTGGAATCAACAAGCAATTCCTTAAGTTTGGTCACATTTAAAGATTCTTATCTTTCATCCAAGCCACAAGACTCATCATCACTAATGTCATCATGAAATTTAGAAAGATCAAAGGCTAATGTACTAGTTCGTCTAGGGGCCTCCAAATCTTGAGTGCTTGTAGTCTTGCCCTTTGGTTGAGTTGTTGTCTTTTGAGCTTTATCATCCGCTTTAGCAAGGCTCAAAGGTTTCTCGATTTGCTTATCACCATCATTCTTTGCAAGTGATAGAGCTTGCTCTATCTTCTTGTTAAGGACCACTCTTGGAACTTCACCTCTTATTAGAGCTTCTTCTTGTTCTTTTGCATAATCGTCCTTAGCTTGAGCCATTTTCTTCAACATTCGAATCTTCTCCGAATCTGTTATCCCTTGTTTCTTTATGATGTTGTCTACATCTCCTCCTTCGAGATTTCTTCTTTTTATTCATCTTCACTTTCTTCGGATTCGCTTATCCAAGTTGCTTGCATAGCTTTCTTGTTAGTTTTCCTAAATCGTCATTCTTGTGGTCTTCTTCTTTGAGGAAAGATCACATATCAATTTTGAATGCTATGACCTTCCTTGTTGCAAGATATGCATACAACCTTTTTGCCTTGAGTTATTCTCTCTTCATTCATCTTTCTTTCGAATTCTATTCCTTCATTCACTAGCTTGGTAATGAGGTCCTTGTGTTTTGAGAGAACTTGGTGAAGGTTTTGGTATATGACTTCGCTTGACTCGAACTTATAAGGTGGATTAAACGAAGATTGAGCCGGTAGTGCCAAGGTTTTAGTTGAGGTTGAGGTTGTGCTCTTGACTTCTTTGTGATTATCCTCGTGTGAGCAAAGTTGAGCGTACACCTCTTCAGGTTGATAAGTAAGTCATTTAGCTTGTAGGGCTTCTATAGAGCTCACTATGCCATCCCAACCGAACTTTTTGGACATCATTCTCAAGAGTTTACCTATAAAATCTTCATCACAAATGTTAGATTCTACTTCAACAAATTCATTGCTTAAAGATACGGGTCTATGGTAGAGACTTTCAAATGACTCGTTATCTTCAAACTTCATGTTTTCTAACTTTGTGGCTGATTCGACCTTTCGAGTCTTTTTCATATGTTCATTTCCTTCATACCTAAGAACTAGTGCATTTCATATTTCCTTAGCATTAGAGAAATGTGTGAGAGATAAGACAATTGACTCATGAATAGAACTTAAGATGGTATTCATACCATTGTCATTAGTGTACTTAAGTTATTTTGATTCTTTGGTAAGGGTAATGCCATCTAACTCATATTTTGGTAAGTAACAATCTTCAACTATTTTTCAAAGTTCAAGCAAGGTTAGATAGTTCATCATACACCTTTTCCAATATGAAAACTTCTTGCAACTAACTCCAATGATCGGGGGTTCTTTTACAAATTTCAATTGGGCCATATTTCACAAAAACAAGAAATAACAAGAATTTGGTGCTTAGCTAGGTATGAACCTGTGGGCTCTGATACCAATTGTTAGAAATGTAAAGGGGGTTTTTGCTAATGCGCAAGACTAAGGTCAAATAATTATGCAGAAGCAATTTCAATTCTAATTAAATCTATAGCAAGCAATTTCAAGAATCAATTGAGCAAATCACAAAAATAGAGAACAAAGAGCTAAAAAAGAGTGAGAGTGAAGAGAGAGCAATCGAGAACAAGTGACACGCTATGTAACGTGGTTCGACCTATCAAAAGAAATTAGGCCTATGTCCACGGGTCCCAGAATAAAACGTCTTTCGGGTCATTTCACTATAATCAAGTATCTTTTACAAAGGAGCGGAGACGATCTTTGACTTCTTCTAACACAAGTAAGCCAATCTTCTTCTCCTAAATCGATGCACGGGACAACACCACAATACACCGCAACAAGGTCTGATTGACAACACAATCAAGGACATGGATGCACCACTTGACAACACAAATGTGGTGCACCAAAGGCTAAATAATTAGCTAAAGTTTATGTTCTCGAATAGACAATAAGAGAATGGTAGCTATCATAAGTGCTCTCAGGTTGAGGTAGCTGGAGGAAACTTGAATCAAGCTCTCTTTAGTGCTTAATTACTGTTGGGAAGCTTGTCTGAATGTTTGGATGAGCTTCTGGTTCATTTCTGCTTCACTTATATAGGTTGAGCACTTCTTGAGATCTTGGATCTGTGAAAAATATACCAAGCGTTACAGGATCCTCCATAATAAGTTGGAAGGCGTTTTAATGCCTTGGGCTTGTTCCCTCTTTTCCCTTCTGCTACTGACATGTGGGTCTAATTTTTAGCAACTCGTTATAACGCTTGGCTGAGACGTTATAATGCATGGCAACTCATTGTGATGCCTTGCTGGAGCGTTACAGTAACGCTTGTCTCGGGAAAATCTAGCATCTACTCCTTCTCTCTCCTCCTGAGGCGATATGACGCCTTGGGCACTCATTATAACGCCTATGTGACCCGTTATAACGAGTTGCGTTATGGTAACGTTGTGCTCTATCTTGATGCTTGAAGCCTCCTTTGATGCTTTGAACATGTCTTGACTTGTCCAGAGCATGTTTGACATTGGTTTGTACTTGTTTTAACCTGCATCTTCACCAAAACTCAATGTGCAAGGTTAGTACTTTATTTGTTTTGCAAATTGTCAAACAAGAGATGAGTTTAATCCAACAAAATTAGGGTTAAACAATTCAACTTAAGGACATAAAAGTGGTGATAATGTATTCAGAATATCTTTCAACGATCTTTTTCACCTCACAAACACATTTTTTTAAATTAAAGCAAAGCTAATCTATATGCAAACTAAACAAAACCCTCTAATCCAAGTCTTTGGAAATTTAAAGAAATGTTTTGTTTTACTTGTATTAATCCATAAGTACCCTAATAAAGAAAAGTTTTGCCCCTAAACTGACAAGCTATTGTGATACCTCTATGTTAGTAAGTCTCAAACTCTTCACCCAAATTTTACAAGTGACAACCAATTTAAGATAATCCTTTTGAAAAGAAAATAAAATTTAGTTAAGGGCGTAAATTATGTCTGATGCTTTGACTTATTTCTTTGTACATCTGTCTGTTTTTTGGCTTGTTCATTTTTATTCACTCATTTTTATTTTGTTTTTTATTTTTTATATGCAGATGTATTTGTCCTAAGGGCTTCAATCCTACATAACTCACTTTTCTGCAATTTACACTTTTGTTCAATAAGTCCAATTAAGATGGATTATTGAGTCTCACGCAAAGTCTCCTACGGGCACCAAGCCTTTCAAAAACTCTTGTCCTTGCGTGTTTGAGACTTGATTTTAACGTTGTAAAACCAGGTTCTAAATTCGAGGTCACAGGTATAGGGGTATCATAACTCAAATCAATTCGAGAACCTTTTTCTGACTACTTATGGGCCAAAACAAATAAAATAAACAATTTCCGACCAAAGAACTTGTAAAGCTAGATTAATCTAATAATTAGAGGTTGCTTAGCCTAAAATGCAATTTTTTTTTTCAATTTTTTGTGTTTCTTCAAATTTTTTATTTGTACAAAGTTGAATGCAAATATGCAACTAAACTAACAAACAACATATTTTTGTATGTGTTATGAGGTTATACGTTCGAAATCACCGAATGTATTGGGACTTTTTTTGTATATGCCTAAAAATTTCCTTATTTCACCTAAAGTGCACCAAATTGCGATTTTTACCCTAAACAAAAGCAAACAAACAAATTTTCTAAGATACAAGATACAATTCCCACAAATTACCCCCAAACTTATCCCTTGGCACCGTCTCGATGCAACAAACAAACTAAGAAAAGTAAAAAAGAATATGGAAAGCTCACAATGCAATAGCTGAAGATAAAACGCTGAAGAATCGTGCAATGCAAGCTCCAAGTCTCGTGTTTCTAGTGCATTTATTGGGTGAGAGAAGTGTTTGTTTTCCCTCCAACCGGCTCATCTTTCTTGTCGTAGATGAACGTATCTTTAATCGAGTCATATTAGTTGACAAGTTCTACGATCTTGTAGAATTTCGAGTCATCCTCTGCTAGGTCTTAACCACTAATGACAAATTTGAGTGCATTGGTAAATGTTTTTTTAAGAAGTTTGGAGAGTGTTTCATTGAATATTATAGGGTCAAGTACATCTGTAGAGGTCTTAGCAAAGTTGGGGAGAGTATCGAATAATGAAGTCTGAAAACTGGGCTTAGACTGGTTTGATTACGGTCGTAAGGGAGATTTGTTACGGTCCTAATGGGTGAGAAAAGTGTCAGGTCTTCTATCTGGGTCTCTGGATTGGATGATTGCGGCCATAATGGATTTGATTACGACCATAGTCAGAGGAGTCAAGTCCCAGGTCTGATTGCATCGAAAGACGTTGATTGTGGTCGTAATGGGTTATGGTTACAACTGTAATGGAACTAGTCTAAAGCTTGAGTTGCTGCTAATCTTTTCATTCACATTCCTTCTCCATCCAGACCTCAGCGGATCCCTTCCTGGCAATTCTATTGAGTTCTTCATCCAATAACTTGTCAATAGCATCAACACTAAAAGCATCTTCATCGTAATATGTATATTTCATTGATTTTCTGACATCAAAGGTCATCTTCTCTTCTCCAATGTTGAGAGATGATTCTGTCATGGACATTGATAATGGCCTTTGTGGTGTTGAGAAAATGTCTACCTAACAACAAAGGTGTATGTGTATCATCTTCCATGTCTACCACAACAAATCAATTGGTACGAAGAACTTACCAATTTGAATTAGCAAGTCTTCCGCAACTCCTAAAGGTAATTTTATCGATTGATTTGCCAATTGCAATGAGATTCGAGTTGGTTTAAGTTCTCCTACACGTAATCTATCATAAACAGATTTGGGCATAAGACTAACACTTGCTCATAAATCACATAAAGCGCGTCTGAATGAAACATGTCCTATTGAGCAAGGTATGGAGAATTTTCTGGGGTCATCCAACTTTTTTGGCAATTCGTTATTAATCAAGGCAGTATAGTTTATATCTAATGTTATCATTTGTACCTCTTCAAGCTTTCGCTTGTTGAAGAGTAAGTCTTTGAAATTTTGGTATAGACTGACATTTGGGTCATTACCTCAGTCAATGATAGATTTACATGCATTTATTTCAACAGTTCAAGAAACTTGCCATATTGTTTATCAACCTTGTGATTGACAAGTCTATTAGGAAATGGTGTGTACTTATAAGGATGTACCTTTGCACTTACCCGTGTCAGCTGAACCTTTTCTGCTTCTTTACCTTTGCGAGTTGGTGTATCTTCCTTTGGGGCTGAAACCTCGGATGTGGAGATTGGCTCATCTTCATGGCGTGGTTGAACATATGCTTCCTCAATCCTCATGCATCTCATGATCTTTATATTGTGTTCCCCTGTGAAGTTTGTGCCTAATTGCCTTCACCTCATTCGGGTTTGGTTCAAGTTTTGATGGAAGAGTGCCTTATAGGCGTGAAAACTGTGCGACTTGTTGAGCTATTTGCTTCTCTATCAACTTATTTTGGGCAGAAATAAGTTCCACTCTCGTACTCAAATTAGTCATATTTTCAGTTAACTCATTAAATTTCTTATCTTGATTAGCCATGAAGGCTTCCATCATCAATTCAAAATTGGACTTTTGTTGCGCATTTGAACCATATCCTTGGTTACCATAATCTTGATTTGGCACATTTTGGTTCCTCTAAATTGGAATATACGAGTTTAAATAAGAGTTGTTTGTTGGCCTAAAATTATCATTGTTTAATGCATTCACTTGGTCATATCCCCCTTCATCTATACCCAATTTGCAACTTATATCTAAATGGTCTAGACTACCAAAAGAGAACAAGGAGTAATTTATTTTATCAAATTGACGCTCATTTGTTTAATGCGGCAAATTTTACATTCGGATCAACTTCATACATGTCTCCTTGTACTACTCTTGCCATCTCCTTCGGATTATGTCATTGGCTTTGGTTGAGAGCCATGTTGTCAATCAACTTGTATCCATCAGCGACTCCTTTGTTCATGAGGCTTCCTTTGGCAGTTGCATCTAACATGCCATTGTCTTGCGCAAAAGGCTGTTGTAGAAGATCTATAGGAGGTTCCATCCTTCTCTTTCATGATGAGGGCAATACCTTTGCAATTCCTAAAATTTTTCCCACGCTTCGCTCATTGTCTCGTCTCCTTTTTATTGAAAATTGTGAATTTGATGGCGCAAGGAGTTCGTCTTGGATGGCGAGAAAAACTTGTTGAGAAATGCATTCGCTACCTTAGGCCATGTGTTCTTTTTTTTTTTGGTCTTTGTCCCCTCATCCAACTCTTAGCCCGGTCTGCAAGAGAAAAAGTAAAGACCAAAATTTTAAGGTCATCGGGATAAATAGTTTGTACCTTTATTATACTGCAGATTTCTTCAAAATTGGCTAAGTGTTGTGCAGTGTCCTCCTGAGGTAGATCGTGGAATATATGACGCTGCACCATGTTGACCCATGCGGAAGGGATTTGGAATTCATCCGCATTGATAGTGGTGTCGTGTAACCGAGGTGGATCTCATCTAACCCTAGGTGTTGTGTAATCTCTAAGAGGTCAATTGGGATCTATAGCGATATTGGTGGGGCAATTGAGAGGAGCACGCCTTGCTTGCTCAAGGTCAGCGGCTAATCTAGCATTTTGTGCTTGGAGTTTTGCAAATTGTGCTTGTAGATTTGCCATGATTTATTTCTCTCCTTACTTCTTTTTCCTTTTGACGCCTACAAGAAAAGAGAACAAGCAAGTAACAAAAATAAAAGAAAAAAAATTCTTAAACTAAATTACTCGGATATGAAACAAAAATCACTGTTGTCCTCGACAACGACGTCAAAAACTTGATGCGTGGGTTTGTGTTCAAGTAATAAATTATAATTTAGCTAACTCGGTTGCAAGTATACAACATTGTCGTGTAATATTTAGAGATTGTCTCCACAGAAATAATTCGGATTTTCATTTCATCAATTAAGCAATTTCATTTAAGTAATTAAAAATAAATGTTAAAAGATTGATATTGGTTAGGTTTTTTGGATTTTTAATCTAAACTAAATAAAAGTAAGATTGCACAAGTTTTGAAATAGAAAGATGCGAGACTTAGGGTTCCTAGAGTTTACTATCCATTTTTTTGACATCTACTTGGATTGATAAATGGTTATTTTGCGTTATGAATGCGCAATTCACAAGTTTTGGTATTAAGTGATATCTCTATATTAACACCATATCTAAACTATAATAATTTTTACATTTCGATTCTTGATCATTCTAGTCAAAATTCATTAAAATATAATTGCCCTAATTAATCTAAACAATTATAATTCACCTCCCGATACTGGTACAATTCCTCAAACTAACTAGATTAAGCCTATAGGTAACAATCGTCACGTTTCGGTACTTAGATTATTATCTACCTTATAAAAAATTCCTAAAAAATGTAAAATTATGTCCTCAAGTAGATTTCAATATGTGAATGATGTTTAATGGTTTGAAAAGAATATTTGAAGTTTACAATTTGAGATATCAACACAAAACACCGATACAATTGTACGTGTTTTGCAAAGCATAATAGGTAAACCTATAGAATTTTATGTGGATTTAAATCTAATAGAAATTTGAGAATCCGATCGTGGATCCATAAATGTAATCAAATGTGACCGTGGTCTAAAATTTGTAAGAGATGCTTAGTCAAAATTTCAAAACATAATTTACATCAAATGCATATTTAACCGTGTAGTAGTGCGTGATATGTAAAGATGATTAATACACTGTACGCCTATATTGTTTAAGCGACAATTTTCTTAAGGTACATGACAATTGTGAACTAACTGCATGAAACGTGAACTCACTATATATCACTGATAATTTCTTATGTAACAATTTATGATCTTTCGTCAATCTCTCCATCTATAGCCACAGCTTGGGTTACAGCAGACAAAAAACAGGGTCATTGCGTCTTCACCCCTTGTTGTAGCCTGAAATTCACACGCAAAATTGAACATGCATACATCATGTCTAGCACAGTTGATGATACACCTACACCTCGCTTGTCAACAAAAAAAAATGTAAATACACAACTTGTAAGAATCATCAGAAGATGCATGCTGCGCTAAAGAGGCCCTTGTCTTATAATAGCATATATAAATCAACTAATGGTACACTATTACATGACGAAAAATAAACCAAAGTTCCGTTATTTGATTCCTTTTTTTGTTCAATTAGAAACACAAAATAAGCACCTGGAAAAAGACAGCTTCGGGATGGCCACACATCGCGCACTTCACTGATTTTGTACGAGGTAGACTTGGATCGGCCGTCACATCTTGCAACTCTTCAGTGAGTTCTGCACTGGAATGATCCAAGTCATTTCGGTACACACAATAGTTATCTGATACTTCCTGTAATATTCAAGGAAAATACATGTTAAAAGAAAGATGTATGTTGAATGATTCTGACTTAAATATGTACTTGATATGCTATGTAGCATTATATATTACGCATCATCAATTAGAATTATGATAATATAATGACAATGTGGACACGTTTTTATTGTTAGAAAAGCATTAGAGGAAATTAATATAAAGTCTCATTCCTTCTTTTGTTGAAGAAATTTTATAAAGCAGCCAAATTAAGACATAAGCAGAGAGCCAGAGAAAATGGAAAATCACTGGAATACCTTATGATCACAATTCCTACAAGCATAAAGGAGCACCTTCCTCTCTTTATCTTCCTTCGGATACAAAATGTTGTTACTACAAAAAAAGTAAATTTAGGAAAGAATAAGGCCGGCATACACTCCCCAGTAATAAATTAAGAAATGTAATTCATTAGTACTGAATAAATTTTGTTTATGTAGGTATTAGTATTACAATTCTCTGCAAAATTTCGTTGTACTCGTGATTGTTGTTTGCTGTCTATACAGCCGCAGCAGCTAATGAGCTCTCTTGCTATTAATTGTTTGTTTATACTTTGGTTCTTCTTTTCTTCTTTTCTCTTTGAAGCTCTCTTATCTTCTATTGGTGGGGTAAGTTGGGATTTTCAAATTTCCATTAAAACCACAACTTTGGAATTATGCTTCAACTTTCTCCTGACCAGAACGTTCTACATCAAATTAGTGATATCTTTTACCAAGTTCCTTATTTCGTGAAAGTTCTACAACTTCGTAGTCATTGGTGCATAATTGCATACTAAAATTTCTCTAACCAGAATCCAGATAAAGGTAGAGGTGGCAAGTCGGGCGGGTCGGATGGGTTTGGATCGGGTCGGGTTAGTTTGACTTTTCAATATTCGGGTTGCGGGTCGGGTCGGGTGAGATTGGGTCAGGTCTCGGATCGAGCAGCATCGATGTTTTTCGAGTACTAAGTCGAGTTGGGTCTCGGGTCGGGCAACGTCGATGTTTTTCGGGTGTCGGGTTGGGTCGGACGAGATCGGGTCAGGTCTTGGGTCGGGCTGTATCGGCATTTTTCGGGTGTCGGGTCGGGTCGGGCGAGATCGTTTCGGGTCTCTGGTCGGGCAGCATCGACACTTTTTGATTGTTGGGTCGAGTCGGGCGAAATCGGGTCAGGTCTCAGGTCGGGTAGCATCAATGTTTCTGATGTGTCGGGTCGGGTCTCGGGTCGGTTTGCATCGGGTTGGGTCCTGGTTTGGTTTGCATCGAGTCGGGTTTCAAATTGGACTATCAACCTTTTGGTTAGGTATTGACGTATCGTTAGTATTTTTCGGATGTTGGATCGGGTCGGGTTTCGGGTCATCAGGTGTCTTGGGTCATTGGGTCGACTATTGACCTTTTGCTTCGGATCGAGTTTCGAGTCGTTTTGGGTCGAGTTGGGTCGGGTTTCGGGTCATCGGATGTCACCTCGAATCGGGTTATGGATCGTCTCTGGTCGGGTCGGGTTGAGTTTCGGGTCATCTGGTGTCGCCTCGAATCGGGTTATGGATCGTCTCGGATCGGGTTTCGGGTCATCAGGTGTCGCCTCAAATCGGGTTATGGATCGTTTCAAGTCGGATCGGGTCGTGTTTCGGGTCATGAGGTGTCGCCTCAGATCGGGTTATGGATCGTCTCGGGTCGGGTCGGGTTCAGGTCATCAGGTGTCGTCTCGAATCGGGTTATGAATCGTCTCGAATCGAGTTGGGTCAGGTTTCGGGTCATGAGATGTCGCCTCAGATCGGATTATGAATCATCTCGGGTCGAATCGAGTTACTTCGTCACAACGGTGAGATTTGAATTTCGAATGTTGGATTTGTCTTGTTCTGCTGTTGAAATTCAAATCTATCGTTACATAACAGTTTCCACTGTTACACAACTGTGAAGTGAAAGATTTATGTACGATCATATTTTGACTTCATTGTTACATATATAATTGTGACCACCCTTACACAATTGTGAATTTGAAATATGCATTTCTTTGTCATTTTAAGTTCAAATCAACTTATTTAAACTAATGAAAATATAGAAACATTTAACCTAACTCTAGATATGAATTTCATCTTGCTTGTTCCAAAACTTTCACTTTGCTTGTCAACTTTCAAATCATTTTTCTTTCTTCTTGCTTGCTCAATAGCATTTATTTGATTTCATTTTGCTTATCTACTTTCTCTTAATCAAACTCAAGCAAGATAAATTGTTAAATTCAAGTTGTTTTATAAATCGTCAAATTAAAGACAATATTTAGGACAACAATCTCTTTCTTTTAATAATTTGCAAAACTTACGTACATAAGAGATTTGAAAATTTGAATTTTTATTTTGCTTTATGCACATCATTGTCTCCCTTTTTGAACACGGCAAAAAGATTGCCATTAATTCAAGCGAAAAGCTCTTCCTTTATCATGCATTGTTGAAATATATGAATTGACAAAGGATAGCAAACCAAATTCATTGTAATTTTATATAAGGATTAGTTAATAATCAATGAGCTCCTCCTTAATCCAAAATATATGTATATTTTAGCAAGTTAAGTTCATGTAATTATTTAGATATGTCATATAAAAATGAGTTAAATAAAGTTGAGTTGATCATTCATCACAACATCATAAAATTCACCAAGAAAAATTCTACTTTTTTTTTTTTTGAGGAAAGTAGGCTTTGCCTACTTAGAATTTTTTTATTAAAAGACTGAAAAATATTTACAGAGTTTACAATACAAGGAGTGATATGAAATTAAGCGCAGTACATTGTAGATCTCTCTCCTAACAGTGAGAAGTCCATCTTGCCGATTCCTGAGATATTTTCAAGCATAGAAAATTTCAAGGTCTTGACTTGTTTGAAAATCGTCGACGGTTTCGCTCCTTCCATATGCTCCATATCGTAGCGCAAAAAGTTGAGTCCGAGAGATCTTGTTCAGCAGTTGTTAAGCTTTCTCTATTAAGAAAAATTCTACTTTATAATATGCTAATGTGTCTTTATTCAAATTTAATATACATTCTAGTTAATAAATTAGAAACACATCTACAATTTAAATTTTTTTTACTGGTATATTTAAATTATATATACCAGAAGCATGGACGTACCACAAGAGGTAGATGTATTTTAAAAATATAAAGATTTAACTTTGGACTTATTATCAACTATTTGAGAACTCAAGAACACAATTATTATTTTTGAAATAAGTAAGATGAATTACTTTGCTCTTTCATTAAACCGACAAATTATATTGTACATGATTCGAAGTTAGAAAAATCTAGTCCATAAGATCTTAAAAGGGGAAAAAAGAAAAGAGAGAGAGAGAGAGTACTGCAAATAGTATACTAAATTCGTGCAGTTTCGTGATGTTCCGTCCCAAACACGACACAGAACGACACGACATGGTTAATATTTTATTATATTTATCGTGTTGTTTCGTGCCGTGTCAAAAATTGGAAGGGATCGGAACGGAACGGTTAAGACACGGCACGTTTAGGCACGCCGTGCCTAAATGTGTTGTGGTTGCCTAAACGTGCCGTATCTTAACCGTGTCATGCCTAAATGTGATGTGTTTGTTCGTGTTGTGTTGCTTCGACACGGTGTGGTTTATTCGTGTTAATCGTGTCAAGAATAATAAAAAAACTAAAAAATAGAAGAAAAAAATTACAAGAATATAAAAATCTAGAAAAAATCTTTAAATTTTATTGACCTCTAATACATTTTTTTTTGGACGTGTCTACCCATGCCGTTGTGTCGTTCCTAAATGTGTTGTGTCTAGACGTGTTGTCGTGTCGTGCCTTTTCTCGTAAACGTTTTGTGTTGTGTTGTGTCGTTCCCTACAGTAGGAAACCTAAGCACGACACGCTTAAGACACGGCACGTGAACAGTACCGTGCTGTGTCCTTATTGTGTCGTACCGTTCCGTGCCGTTTTTGAACACGCAGACACGATTTTGAAAACTTTAACCGCAAATAATGTCCAATTTGAGGAAGTATCTAAAATTTTAAATCTCAATTGTTGAATGACAAGGAACTCGTCACTAGCTATTGTGGTTCAATCATCAATAAAGCGCCAAATTCCGAAAAGAAATCCACACTAGGCATTATTATTTATTGGCAAAGACTTATATACTTCATCGAAGTATTCAGTGCATACAACTCCATCAATCACGTATAATTCATCTTATAATAATATATAATAGTTTCACTTTTTCAATTCGTAAGATTCAATTCCATCGATCACCATTACCTAAGTGTACCCAATGAAGCACCCAAGTTTTTTTCTTATTTATTATGTACAGACCTTAGAATGGAAAATGTTTATTCTGAAACAAATGAGCGTACAAATCTGAATCCATTGGCCTTTAAGCCTTTTGCACTTTAGTCACTGACCAGCCTCAATCCGTCTCCTAAAGCCTGAAGACCAGAAGCTAAATCGCTTTTCCCCTTCAATTCTGTGCGTTGCATGCAGCATGCTGAGCATTTTAGTTTTGTTAAAAGCATGTACTGGTAAACTAGCCTAATCAAAAGCATGTACCGGAAAGAATACAAGTACACAAAACTCAAATTATTTAAATCTATTCAATTTAATACATCCAAATTATAATTTTTTAGACCCCTACTTCAGAAATGGAGTTCCCAACTGCGATTTGTATATAATAACTGAGCCCAATTCTTGGGATAATCTGGAAAGTAGTAGTAATGTTGTGATACTAACGAAAGCCCTCGTATCACAAGGAAAAAATGGTAACCATCGATCAGATAGCAACCAATTGAGCAGACATGCTACAAAAAATAACCATGCAAAACGCTCCATCAAAATTCATACATCACCAACATACAAGTCCAGTAGTTACATTCCACACACAAATCCCACAAAAACGGAAAGTCCAATTATTATCTAAACTTCTAAAGACCAGGCAGAAATACATATTCCAAATCCATCACTCAGCATATGCCTGAGAGGAGGTTTGCAGCGCTGGAAAGGGCGGCACCCGTGATTGCTGCTTGGACAATCTGCTCATGAGAGGCACGCTCCGATGTCAGAGCGACTGCCACACCAGTTACTGCACCAGCCACAGCGCTGTTTCTCTTTTTTTTTAAAGAAAAAAAGAGAATGATGCAAATAATGTGAGCAAAGATCAGTGTTCTCCTGTTCATAGTTGAAATTTTAGAAAAGAAAGTTTGATATTTCAAATTTACCCAATCATGCGTTCCTCGAACCTCCCTGAGACCGTATGTCAAGCCAGAGTACATACCAGCTGCCAGTCCTGCATAATTTTCTCAATGTGTGGGTTAATTAGTTTAACAATTACTTCTAATTCTCTAATAAACTGCTATAACACTAAAAATATTACCCCATTGAAGTGACTCTTGCCCAACATCCTTCACCTGGAAAGAAGAAACTCAAAGAAAAATGGGAAAAAAATGCGTTAATCAACAAATGTAAGATAGCTAGTTCAAGAAAATTATTAAAATCTTGTAGGACAGTTCCCCTTATTTTTGCTCTTATTAATTTGGGTTATTTATTTGAATACAATCCTAAACTATGCTCGAGAAAAATATTGCAGATAAATATAATCAAAGATAATTTTGTATGACCACTTACCATTACCTCCATAGTTTTCTTGCCACAATCCCCTGAAATATTGCAACCAAATGTGATATTGTAATAAAAAATGTTGAAGAAAAAAGTTAGAACTGAGACCCGAAGAAGAAGAAAAATAGTTTTGAAAGGACTAAGTTTTTTTTATTCCAAGACCTGAGAGCTTGTTCCTCTTGCTGCTACCAACATCAGAAATTCCACCATCTGTACCATTAGCTTGAAGTTTATATTACTTGCAAATCAAAATATAAAATTCAGCTTTTGGCACCAAAAAACTGTCTTAATTGTATATACAATATTGAAGTTACAAAAGTCCCAGCAATTACCGTTCACGGCAGTGAAGTATGCCTCCCGCGACACAGCCTGAATAGCCCCAATCTACAACAATTAAGACAACCAAATAAACACCTTACTCAGAAGTTCCGGTTGGAAAATAGAAGATTAGGAGGATATATAAAGGATTTAGAAGGATGTCTAAAGTATTAAGAAGGAGAAACAAGTCTCAGTAGTTGTCATCATAGATTCATAGGCCATTTATAGAAAAAGAGAGTATCCAATCCTTATTTAGAAAAAAGGGAGTTACAAATCTTTTCTTTACTCCAGAAATTAGAACGTTAGAGTTCACTGTATAATGGTAATATTTATTACCGTTCAATGCCGCCTATAAGAAGGCACACCTCTTTGTAATTTAAAGATAAGGAATTTTATCATCACAAATCATTTCCTTTTATCCTCTAAAAATCAACAGTTCCTTCTTACAAAAAAATGTGTATTAACTATCCAGATAATATATAAAACAGTTGAATTGCAATTTTTTCTCTAAAACATAACTAAATATCATGACATGCAAAGCGAAGGGTTGTAAATTGTAAATATATGAGAAAGAAAATACAGTACCCCGGCAGCTCTGACGAAGCTCTCGGCGATGCGATTGAGAAGGGGATGGCCAAGGTCAAAAAGCCGGCAATCATCCAGTGCCTTCAGCTGGTCGGTAACTGTGCGAGCCTCCAGATCTCTGTTGCTCATTTTCTCTCTTCAAACTTGGCTTCCTCTTTGCCTTTCACAAGTGTATGTTGTGTTTTGGTAGGTTTGGTGTCTAGAAAGAACGATGGATATTATGCATCAATCAGCATCATGTGAGAAGGCGCTGAAGATCTGGTGAAGAGTGAAGATGTCTCTAGACAAGAGCAACACAGAGAAGTGACACGTAGTGGAGAGAGTGTGAAACGTGGTTTGACAAGGGAACTCGGTCTTGACTGGATTTGTATTTTTCCCAACCGGACTGATTATGATTAGCGCTTGTGCACATTGGCCTTCTGGTTTTCTTTTGTTTTACTTTTTACTACATCCTAAAAGTACAAAATAATTATGCAAATATTTTCTTTTGTTTACGTTGTGTTTTTTCGAGCATAAGAAATTTTTTTAACGTTTATGTTGTATTTAATAAACGTCAGAAAATTTTCTTGTGTTTGCATTTACGTTTAGTTAAACGTAAGAAACGTGCAAAACGTTGATTTTTTTTTTTTGCACGTTTAGCTTGTTACTAACAGCGCACAACAAAACCAGAATATTTATTGAAAAACTCTGAAAAAAAAGAAAAATTACATGTAAATTCACCTCAACAACAAATCAAATACATAAATACATAACATATTAGCATTAATTTATCATAACATAATTGTTTACATGTAACATCAAGCATTCATACAAATATTAAGAATTACAAACAAAAATTTCTTGTAAACCTTATTCAAACACAACAAAAAAAACATGAGTAACCATATACAAACAAAACAAAAAACCTCTCTGAGAACTAATTTTTACTTGTGTTCAACTGCAATGGCCTCCGCCATTCATTGGCCTTTTTCATCACTACCACCATCAAAGTCCAATTCAATCAACGCCAATCAACTGAACCTGAATCTGAACCCGAACCTGAATGTAGAATAGGCTCGGATGTGGTGTCTCACAGTTCATCCTCGAAGTCCCTCTTGTCCTTTCTGGTGCTGATGTTGGTGCCCTTGCCCTTGTCCTTACTGCACATTTTCCTCTTATTGCTGGATGAAATTGGTGCTGGTGCTGGTGCTGATAACAACCAGTTCAGGTCCTTGACCACCTTTTGAATATCGGGATACACCCAACTCCACAGATGAATTTTCTTCAAGAGGATCTGAACCACCTGTCTGTATTTTTCAAGTGGATCCATCAGTTACTGAAAAATAATGAAAGCGATCAATTAACAAATTACTATAATTGATTCATCTATATAACAACATAAGTGATTATACATTTATATCATAAATTCTAAACTCTAAATTCTAAGCTCTAAATTCTAAGCCAACTCATAAGTGAATATACCCTAAACTAAATCTAAATTTAATTGAATAATGAAAGCGATCAGTGAATAAATTTAACTGAATAGTGAACTAATTGCAAACCAATAATTTTCAATTTTGGACTAATAAATAATAATAGACATTGAATGTTGTGTTTACATTATTTTGGACACATGAAAATTGAACCTTGAAATGCGTTGTTAAGCAAGCTTAAGAGAATGGGAAAAGATGAAATTACCTTGAGACGAGTGAGGGAGAGAGAGAAATTGTGCATGAAGTTCTTGAGAAGAAGAGACACGGCGTATTCTGAAGAAGGAGAGGAAACAAAAATGCAATATAGGTCTAAAAGGCACTAAAAAGACACTATAAGTCTAAAATGCACTATATCAAACTATTTAATTACTATATTATAACTTTACTCTTCGAGAAGATCGATAGATTAATTATTTTATTATTTACAATTTTTCAGAATACTTTACAGCTTTATATAAGTATGATTTTATAAACTTCATATAAACATGACGTAAGAAACATTTAAAACGTAACGTAAGTGATCACTTGCGTTTGCGTTGCGTTTAATTAAGCGTAAAAAACTATTTGTGTCTTACGTTGCGTTTCACAAACGCAACAAAAATCTCTTGCGTTTAACGTTGCATCACGACGCAACAAAACGGTTAAAACGTGAAAATGTGTTTTGTTGACAGCTCTAAGTACATCTCTTTCGTTTTTAACATTTTTGGGTTTGGTGAAAAGTGTATGAACCACTGGACTTTTTTGGGCTTAATTAAAGAGAATAATGCTACACAATTTAAAGGAGTGGAAACCATTTTAGGGCACCGAGTCTTTTTTCAGAAAAGAGGAATCCATGAATTGCTAGGTTGAAACATGCAGTACAATTGTACAAACATCGCAACAAAGACGAAGAAGTTGCATATTAATTTTGAATTTTTCATTTCTTAATGGTAAATGCGAAACAAAATTATGCGTATATGAAACAAACTGTTCATCAGATGATGAACATTCTAATTGTTAAATCCATTATACACGAACAAGCTAAAACTTACCCATGTTTAGAATTCCCTCTTTTACTTAATTAAGGCAGCAGACGATTTACGGCTAAAATGAAAATTTGGTACCGTGAGCTTTAGAAACATAAGAACTTTCTTTTTTGTATATATGTTTATGAATAAGCATTCTTTACAAGTGAGGCATTTAGGGGAAAAACAGCACCAGGATATATATGAATTAATGTCTAATCATGTCTGAACTTTAATAACAATTTAGGACTCCAGGCACAAATTTAAATACAAATTAACAAAAAGAAAAGGTCAAAGTAAATAATGCTCATGTTACATGGTTTTAAGCTGCCGTCCTCTCCAACATAAGATAGGAAATTTTAAAAAAAAATGAAACAACATGAAATGGCATCCTCATAAAAAGTTGTACAATTTATGAATTTACTCGGTCTTTGCATACCGAGGAGATCTCTGGTGTTCATGCTTCTCATTTTTCTTAATTTCAAGCTTTTTAACCCAGTAATCGAGTTGTTTAGCGACCTCTTGTGGTCCAGTAGATCCATGCGAAATGAACTTCGCGATAGCATTCTCTATCCCAAGATACTCATACACATCTTCTTCAAATACTGGGTTTATTCTGCGCAGATCGTCGACTTTGAGCTCAGCAAGCTTGCATTTTTTTGTTATGCCCATTGCAACTGTTCGTCCGACAATATCGTGGGATGTCCTGAATGGAATACCCTGAATAAAAGGACATCTTTCAGAGTTTGGAGCAGTAAAGTTTACAATTTGATTATATATTCAAATTGGAAGGGTGGAGGCTAGTCTCGTAAGTAAGGATTGCTACAAAATTTTGGGAAACAAAAAAGGTAAGGATGAAAACACAGTAAAGCTAAGGATGAAAACACAGTAAAGCTGTGGTTGTTGACTATTTTAAGAACTAAGATAGATGCAATTATATATAATTTGTTTACCTTCATGACAAGATAATCAACTAAAGTTGTGGCATCTAGATAACCATCTGGAAGCGAACTATTAATTTTCTCGCGATTGAATGAAATGTTCTTCGCAAACTCTGTAGATACTTCAAGCATTGCTATCACAGTCTTGACACTGTCAAATAGTGGTTCTTTATCTTCCTGTAGCTTGGAAAGATGTTGAAATTAGTTTCGTATATATTTGGTCAATTTACCCTTATCAAATTAATTGTGGATTTACCTCAACATCAACAAATTATTTGCTGAGATTCAAATATGAAAATTATGGTGGGAACACCAACAACATTTACAATGGAAATACCATAATAATACTTTTTTTCTTTGATCTTCCGAGGGAATGTATGATTCAGTAAATTGCAACACATGACTTGGACTGTAACAAGGGAAGATGGTAACTCAACCAAATTTCTACCTGAAGATCACGATTGTAAGCATGCGGGAGTCCCTTGCATAGAACAAGTAATGTGACAAGATCCCCTACCACCCTGGCAGTTTTACCGCGTACCAATTCCATGGGGTCTGGGTTATTCCTCTGTGGCATCATGCTACCAGTTGTGACTCTATCTTTATCACTGGCGACTAGAAACCCAAACTCCTCTGATGACCAGAGGACCCACTCTTCACCAAGCCGGGACAGGTGGATTGCTGTGATTGCATTGGTTGATAGGAACTCAAGGATGAAATCGCGGTCTGATACTGCATCTATGCTGTATACATCCAAGATTAAAAGAAAAATGAAAATGAGTTCATTGCAGTTAGTAAAAAATGATGGGTGGTATAATCCAATTTGAAAAATAGTAGATAGTTTAGAAAACTTTACCTGTTCCTCAGTGGCTCTATAAATTTTAACTCCTCTGATGTTGCAAACCTGTCAATTGGAAGACCAGTACCAGCCATTGCACCGGCACCTAGAGGGCAATAGTTCAGTCGATCTTTGCAGTTCACAAGACGCCCAGTATCACGTTCAAACTAGAACAAATTTGGAAACAAATTTAATTAGGCTGCTGATTACATGTCAGCGACTGTCCTACTGTAGCAAGCATGTGGCAGAATGGTAGCTAGGAGATGTACATAATAATCATGCAACAGTATGGTAGCTATGAGTTCACATCTAGATTGCAATGTAACACGTGGACAAACAAAACATAATATAAGAAGCTACATTGATTTTACCTCTTCAACATAAGAGAGCAAAAGATGAGAGAGTATGACTGGTTGTGCTCTCTGTAGGTGAGTATATCCTGGAATTATCAAACCCTTATTCTCCATAGCCAGAGACACCAATGTCACCTGAAATATAAAATTGTCCATTTCATATATGTATTAAACTTTTTGTGTGTCAGTAATTAATAGTAGGGAATTAACATTAAGAGAATAAAATATACCATTGGCAAATTAATGTATGTAACTTATATCCAAACAAAAGAATGACAACCCATCACTTGACATGCTTGTTGCACAATTCATAACCTTTCAATATGTCAATAATGGACATAACTTGTGACAATTAATTCACCACAATAGTGAAATATCAATTAACAGAAAATCTGACCTGGAGATTTCTGAGGTGAATGAGGATCTTTCCAATTGCATCACGGCACCACAGCCTGAGATCTGTTGCGACCTGGTCGTTGCGGCTACTAGCAGTCTGGAGCTTCTTGGCTGGTTCTCCGACCATGTCGATTAGAGCAGCCTCAATGTTCATGTGCACATCCTGTCTATCTTTCCTCCACTCAAATTTGCCATCCTCAATTAATCTTTTAATCTCCTCAAGCCCATTCAAAATAACATCCCTATCATCTGTGGTAATCAAACCCTATGGGAGCCATAAAAGTACATTTGTTAAGAAAATTTAAAGACATTGATAGATAAGGAAACATAATTACAGAATATGAATGTGCATGATTACATAATTCTTAGAAGCTACAAAATAAATTTAAATATAGTAGAAGAAGGTGAAAGCACTATTGAGTTTACCATTGCTGCAAGCATCTTAACATGTGCTCGGCTACCTACAATGTCGTGCATGTAGAGCTCGTCGGCCTCTTTGGTGACAGAGTCAGCGAACCTCTCCACCACATCACTGACTCCATCATTATACCGGCCGAATTTCTTTTCTGGCACTTTCCTCTCCTTTCTGACATCCTTCTTCTCAGTCTCTTTTTTCTCTTCTTCTAATATTTCCACCACATCATCAAACCCATTATACCTTGCCGCCCATGGCTTCCTTTCCTTTCTCTCTGCCTCACTTCTCGCACTCTGTATCTCTTTTGACTCCTCTTCCCTCTCATGCTCCTCCAACACGATTTCCAATTCTCCATCTTCCTCCTCGGTATCATGTTCGGACTCCTGCCTGTCTATTATCTCCACATAATCTGACGAGTCGCGTAGGTCGCTCTCATCCGTCTCAGCCACCTCCTTACTAGATCTCACGCTTGTCCGCACACTAGTTCTCACACTCATCTGTACACTGTTGCGAACACTTTTCCTCGCTGTTCCTCTTGGCTCCTCCTCATGCACCAGTTCTTGTTGGTGATCAGGCACCAACTCTATATGTATGGATTCTACTGATGCACCTGACCCTGTCTGCTGTTCAACTATTTCTGGTTCAATGTTACGGCCCGACAACATGGTCTCCATGGATGCATTTCTTACAGCTTGTCTTACGGTTGTGGTTGGTAGCGGCCGTGCACCAGTTGTCATGCCGCGTGGCCCAACTGACGACATTCTAGACGGTTCTGCCACGCAGCAACATGTTATCTTCTTTGGCAGGTGTGGACATTTAGGCTTGAAACACTTGAATTTGATTTTCTTCTTTTCTTTCCCCCTACGGTTGAAACCTGAATTGCTTGGATTTGTTGTGTCATTTGCCGTGTAAGATATGAAAGAGAGCTCCTGCTGGTTGCTCTGCTGCTGAGAACCACCATTAAGCTGTTTCTTCGAGCTCGAACTTTTCTTTAGCACAATACAACAGAGCTTGGTCATGGTGAAGTGGCGGAAGCACATGCATTCAGGCTTGTGACTGTGGTTTTGGTTGTGCCTCCGGCGTTGGTGGTGATGTTGCTGGTATGTGCCAATGGTGCTCGACATTTGTGCTTGTCGGGTGGGGTTGATTGGGGGGGACGGGAGAGGATAGAGGGATGATGAAGAGGTTTAAGCTGCAGCAGCTCCTCTGATCTCCTCCATAGCATTTTGTCTGAAGAAAGCACAAGTCGTGGCCTCCACTTGTCAAAGTATGGGAACAATTGTTGTGTGTAATTAAGTTGGTTGACTCAATGGAAATCTGTTGTTCAATCCAATTGAAATGGAGGTAGTCTTTTGTAATTTGTTCGCTTGGTAATCACTAATGAGGCATAATAAAAAAGAATAAATATGCATCCCTGTTTAATTATGTTCGGAATGGAGAGGATGTTGAGCGGGACAATGGTTGACACTTGGAATAAAACTAATATAAACTGAGTATATATTCAAAGTACAGCAAATACAGAAGAAAATGATATAGATGTTCCTGGGTTTTTAATTCAAATTCAAATTCAAACTAGGACGTGAAAACAACTCCGGCTGTTTTAATTTTGTTAATTAAGTTGCTGCCACGTCCGTGGTTTGGTCCGCCAACCTATGTGGCTATATGGCTATATGGCTATATCCTGGAGCAACAATAATTTGGAATTTCTACAATTCTATTAGCTCAATCCAAAATGCGGAGGTGGAGGTGGAGCATTTCACTGACATAAGGGGTCCACCGCCACTGCCACAGTTTGATTACATTCTGATGAGCCATATGAATCTCCAAAATATAAATATTGTTAACAACTAGAATTATAAACCGCACTTGGCGGTGGGTTTGGAAACATAATAAGTGGGCTAATTTCTCTTTTAAGGGGATAGATTCCAAATGGGTCACATAGTAAGTAGGCCGGGCTTTACATTACATTACTATATATCTTGAGCCCACATCTCTTTTAAGGGGATAGATGCCAAGGCCCAAGTGCCAGCTGCTTGTACATGAAGAATCATGTATTTTTTTTCCTTGAATGTTGCTGTGGAGTTGTACTGTGACACAATTTTGTATATATTGGTTAGCAATTCGAATAAATTATGCATTTATGTTTTCTGGTTGTCTGTCGTCTGACAAGATTAATGTTCTACTTCGCTTTGCAATGTAAAGGACGTACTCTTAGATGTAAATTAATTGCGTATACGTACCCTTTGGGCTTTTGCTGGCATGTCCATTGTCCAACCCAATAATCTTTCTTCAAGATCGTGATTGTAATACATGGTGCTACGAAGTTCTTTTTTCGGTATTATATTTATATATGACAAGTGACAAGTGACAACACCAAAGTTTCTATGGGTTGCACTTGCAAATAAAGCCTAAAACTAATCCATGCGCGCGAGAAACAGGAAATAGAGCAGCACATCAATACCAATCTAACGGTCATAACTCGGAAGGCAAAGATCGAACGGCCAACGAGGGGCCCAATGACGTTGCAACCCAGGTCCCTGAATAACCCTGAATTGTGCAGTGCCTTTGAAGTCTGAACAAATCTAACGGCTGTTGGAGGAGAAGTGTGTAGGTGGCCTTCTTTCCTCTAGTTGTACTGTACCGCACATTCGTCTCTCTCTCTCTCTCTCTGTTGTTCTTTTAAGTCGATCGGGTCGGATCTGAATAGCGATGTTTCTCGTGGATTGGTTCTATGGCGTCCTGGCCTCGCTCGGCTTGTGGCAGAAGGAGGCCAAAATCCTCTTTCTTGGTTTAGATAACGCCGGGAAGACTACGCTTCTTCACATGCTTAAAGACGAGGTCTAGTTTCCAAATCTCTACTGTCCTTTTTTATTTAAGGTCGATGTCAATTTTAATGCTGGTTATGCGATGAATTCGGTTACTTAAACCTTTGATAAAGGATTAATTTCGTGACCACTCATGAATCTATGTGGTCGACAATCTATTCATGATCTTCAGCTGGGGGATTTTAATTTAAAAGCCAACTTGTGAGGATATAACTGGTAGTCGTTTCCAATTAGTTAGTTAAAATTAGGAGTTCAATACTCAGGTTATGTATGATGAGTTTCTATCTCTTACCATTTTTGGTAATACCTTTTAGATGATAGTGAAGCTTCTATTGGAGGCTAAGGTTGTAAATTAGAAAGCATTTTGACTTTCCTGAAACATCGTTATATGATTATGAGACATTTTTCACATGTGCTATCTTAATATTACTATTAGTTACTAATGTTTAGTTTATGTAGAGATTGGTCCAGCACCAGCCGACACAATATCCTACTTTAGAGGAGCTGAGCATTGGAAAGATTAAGTTCAAGGCTTTTGATCTTGGTGGCCATCAAATTGCCCGCCGTGTCTGGAAAGACTATTATGCCAAGGTTTGATTTGCTTGTACTGAGTTTCACATAACTTGTAAATTGCTTTGAAAATACAACTTATTATTTCGGAATACATGAAATACCAGAAACTTGGGGGAAAACATGTAAACCATGTTGTATGGTCCATTCCGCAGACAGTATTGGATGATGAAACTGTTCTCCTTGTCACAAAAATGAAAAATGGATTGGCAATTCGTTAACTTGAATTTTTATGAAAGAATATTGGATAGAAGGGGATGGGTGAGAATTAGTATGTTTTGTTGAATGGATGGTGTGTTTCACTTTTGGGTCTCTCTGTTAGAGGGGATACCGGGATATGCATTATATTTAGCAGTAAAATCTTGCATTTCTATCTGGTTCAGTTTGCAATTATCTTGCAACCTGTTATACTGAAGGTTACCAACTACCTGTTATATGTTTGGGCCCTAATTGCAATAGTTTAGAGATGAGGATGTCTGAAGCATGTTGTCAAATATGAAATTACTATTTCATTTGAAGTTTAATCTGAACTCGAGCAGTTTTCTTGAACGAACTGATTCACTATTGTGTTCTAGTCTTAGTGCGAAATTTGTGGGAATGTGTATTTTGATCAGATAAAAGAATCAAAATTTTGAATCATTAGTAGACCTGAGGGTGCATTTTGGATGTCCTATAGTGGTTTCCAGCTAGCCTTAGATGTGTTTTTTGTAACCGTTTCAAGTCCTAACTTGAATATTAAAATTTGGCATTATCACATTTAAATTTTGACTTCTATTAAATTCTGAATGTTTATAGCTCCCAGAGACCAACTAATATGTTAATCAAATTCATTCCTTTTGGGTCATAACAGGTAGATGCGGTGGTGTACCTAGTTGATTCGTATGATAAGGAGCGGTTTGCAGAATCAAAGAAAGAGCTCGATGCTCTCTTGGCAGACGATTCACTTGCAACAGTTCCCTTCTTGATTCTGGGGAATAAGATCGACATTCCATATGCATCCTCGGAAGAGGAGTTGCGGTACTACTTGGGGCTCAGCAACTTCACCACTGGCAAGGGCAATGTCAACCTCGACGACTCCAATGTGCGCCCGATGGAGGTGTTTATGTGCAGTGTTGTGAAGAAGATGGGTTATGGGGAAGGGTTCAAGTGGCTGTCTCAATACATCAAGTGAAAAGTTCATGAGGGTGTACCAAGAAGCATTTTTGGGGTGTCTCCTTGTTGTTATCCATGTCTTGGATGTCCTCATTTAGGATTGGTGGATGATGGTTCATTTACTGAGATATTTGACAGTTGTAGCCTTGTAGGAACTTTTTACTGTTTGTTTATTATAGTTTTCTTGTGTTTGTAATGTAATAATTTGGAAAACTTGGTGATGGAGTTTGTACTGCTTTAGGTCGATGTTCTGTGCTTCTTGTTATTGAGAGCCTGTTCCGTACTGATGTTGGTTACCACAAACCACAGTCAGGTGCAGATAAAGCTGATGTCGGCTGTAACCAGGGAAAAATATTGCGTTTGGTTCGAAATATTCGTGACTGCATGTGACACGAGTCGCACAACCATTTGCTTACAAGCTACGCTCGGTCAACAGACTGATCACTGAACACATGACTAACGGGTTAATTTTCGAGACTTCCAGCATCTATTAACTAAATAAATATTTTCTGATGGATTTTTCATTTGTGTTCGGAAGCTTTAATTCATAATTTTTTGAAAGTCATCTTAATTAATTATTTATAGGGTTTTTTAATTAACAGTTTTTTATATTCTTGACATTTATATATGTTTTAAATGTCAAGATTTACGTTTTCAGTATTCGTTCGAACTTGAACTCACGATTTTAGCAGTATGTGGGTGAGACGGTATAGTTATTAGTTGTGATTGCATGTGACCACGAATATATGAGAGAGTTTGGAATTCAATGTTAACATGTATTAGTAACATAATAGTTTAAAAGTTTTTTAAACCGAATTACTAAAAAATAATTTTTAATATCAATAATCACAGTTTATATAGTTAGGACTCTTAATGGGTAGGATAGGATATGAATGAAGGTATTTTAATATTGATATTCATTAAAATTTTCTTTATCTATATTCTATTCATAACCAGTACATTTTCTTTACTCATGCTATACTCATATCCGTAAAAATTTCGGATAACAAAACGAGTGACGGTAGATAATGAATAAAAAAAGATAAAATTTAATAAAAAAAAGTTGTATTATTTTGACAAATTAATAGTATCAAATTAATATGTACTATCCTACCAATTAACAGCCATCCAAATGAGGAGTAACCATTGCAAATCGGAGCAAAATTCCATTGTAATGATGTAATCCTTTATCCACCAAAAGATGAAATCGGCCAACAAGCCGTATCTGAAAACTGTAGATTCAGTGATCCTATCCTCAAATGACATAGTCAAATCTCAAATAAAAAAAGAAGAAGAGATAAGATTTACTCATAAGCGAATATATTCCTCCGACCGTCAGTTCGGCAACGACGGTCGAACAATGCTTTCATGTTAGTAACTCTAAGAAGAGAACCGTGGGCCGTTAAAAAGAATTTGATTGACAACCCTATACATAGTGTATAATTATTTTAGAAGTTCAAATAAATATATAATTGGATATGTTGATGTGCATTAAAATGTAAATAGAACGGAACTTTTATTTCCCTTCTTACATGGATTCCATTGTTTGCAACTATAATAAAGCGAACTAATGAGAAAGTCCATGCATAATATCTTATTACAAATAGATACTTATAGAAAACATAATAATTTCAATATTTACAAAAATATATAGTGTAGAAGATATTATTATGAGTAATAAGAAATGCCCAACTATTAAAGAATTTTATAATAATTTGAGAAAGTATTTGATTAGTAAAATTAATAATACCTTTTATTACAAGAAAAGTTTAACAAATTCTGACATTTGTTATTTTTTTAAATATATCTTGCTAAATTTTAACCAGACGCATAAATAAAAGTATTACATATGAATCATAAAGTGCATTTTGGGATGGCACACATGCACAGCCGCACAGGAAAAATTCTTTTGCACAGAAGATTGATTGGAGAAATAAGTATAATTTGAGACCAAGTTATAATGGACATCCAAAATGAACATTACAAAATTTAACACCGAAGTATCATATTTTTCCCCTCTTTTCTGTTTGTTTCATAAAACGCACTTAAAAAGCAGAAAAAATGGTTTAACTCTAACTGATCCTATAACACCAATGCTTTACTATAGTCTATAGGATTACATGTTTTAGTTGCAACTAGCGCACTTAAATTTTCTTTTCCTTGGATCTTTGTTGCTTACCCCAAGGTAGTGTTGTGCTAAACCCGCGCCGGGTCCCGCCCGTTACGACCCGCCCGTGTCCGCCGGGTCCCAAACCCGCCCGTCTGCCAGACGGGTCGAAACCCGCGGGTCAAACCCGTGACGGGTCAAGGGCGGGTTTTTCCCCCGGTTCCCAACTCGACCCGTATTAGACCCGCCCGTGTCAGACCCGCGTCAGAACCCGCCCGACCCGCACCCGTCGCACCCGTCGTGACCCGTGACCCGTGACGGGACCCGCCCGCCCGCCCGACCCGCACAGACCCACAAATTTTGAATTTTTTTTG